>DWHO01001983.1:0-14159 GCA_018247575.1 Eurytides lysithous rurik | reverse complement strand
TTTTTAAATTTGCAGCGTTGCGGGAATTATGTGCTAATTAAGATGTATAAATTTTACTCCTTAGTACGCCAAGCCGGGCTTTTGGGCTTGTATGGTAGTACCGCCACTGCATGCGACGACAATGCTTTTTTTTTAATAATAACTCCCAGAGTACATCGACAATTAGAAACAACAGTTTCTTTTAAAAAAACAAGTACAATTCTCACAATTATAATAGCGAGTTAGGTCTAAAGCTCATCTATTAACGGTTTTCGCACAGGTGCCCGCCGACAATGCGCCGCCCGATCAATACGTGAACTTCCGTGCCTTGATCATCAGCAAGTGCCAGAATCAGTTTGTCACGAACAAGGTGGACGAGGACATTCTCAAGCTCGAAAAGGAGTTGAGCGAATGCACCGACCCCGTAAGTAAACCCGTATATTGCCTACGCATTATGAAAGGACCGCACTGTACTACTGTACTATATATACTACTACTACTTTTTTACTATACGCTGGCTGCTCGCAAAACCTTTAAAAGAGTTTGGAGAAACAATAATATCTCTAGCAAACACCACCCGCAACCATTTTTGCCAACAAACAAACGCAAATAATATATATGAAAACTATTCTAGCTACATGAGTGTATATATTTTTTCACAAAAAAATTCGCGCTCCGTGGTCGTATCTCGTGTAACGATTTCACCTTCTAAGGTTCAAGTTACATTGTGTCTTCATTAATATCGCTAATACTAGTGCAAACATTTTGTTTAATTATGATTGTAATTGAAGATAGAATAAAGACAAATGATTTCATTAAAGTAACGTGCCATATTGTGGGGAAATTAAATAAATACTGTTGACAATTACCAACGCCATGCAGCTTGCATTAATATGATACTATAATTAGCAAAGCTGCCTAACGTCATCGCCTATATTCCCGATATTTACAATCCCAATAACTACATTATTCCTTATTAATGAGTAGTGAGAGTGAGTATATCAAAATTTGATATGAGCCAAATGTAAAAGTTGGTAGCACTTCGATGTTATAGGTAATTAACATAAATAATTTACATATATAAATGTTGTCATGACGCGCTGAAGTAGAAATGTTTCATTTCATTTTTTACGTTACGAAATTACATTGTACGTCAAGTACAATAAGTAGTAGGTAGATTGTATGATCATGTAGAAAATTTGTAAAAGTAGTCTCAGTGTAAAAATTAACGCTCCTCTCTGTTTCAGGCCAGAAAGAAGGAGCTGCATGCGCTTTTGGTGGAAGAGAACAGGAAAATCAGAATGAAGTCCGTCGGCAATGTCAGGTTTATAGGTGAGTTCGTAGATGCGCTCGAGGGTTTGGCGTTAATGCCAATTTACCCACTTGTGTTATCGAGTTATTTCTTGTAGTCTGTGAATGAAGGAAACGAGTGGAAAAAAACTATGGAAAACTCGTAAAAGGAAATTATGAGTTTCATTAAACCATTTTCCCACAAATACAATTCTTGTTCACTGACCTTTTGACTTTTTAGCCTTTATAAAATTTTATTAATATTTTTTTGTGTGTAAAATTCATGACATCAGCAGCGAACATTTTTTAAAATTAAATTATTCCATAATCATGTGCCCTGGCGAAATGCGTTATTTGTATATGTGAAATGTGTATGTAATATATGAAGCGACGTCGTAACTGGTGGGATTTTCTCATTGATGCCTAGGACCAGATTAACAATCTGCTCCCTAGCCCTGTGGAATTGACACCGGCGCATGCATAGCGAATATTGATTAATCTTTGATTTGTTCTCATTATCCGAAGCGTAAGTGTCCAGTTTTGACCATCGTCATCATAGTCATTGTGCTCTCAATATTATACCTTTTCATCCATTTTGAAACCAAACATACATGCATTTAGCCAAATGCATTTCCCAGAATACTTACATTCACCTAGGGCTGCATGTAATATTCTAACGCTGACTCATTATGCAGTGTTGACGGAGGCAAAAATTGCAACTCTGAAGCGATGAGGTCAACTCGTCACATCAATTTGAGCTGCCGTCATCATGATTGCACATGTTAGTGTGGAGTTCTGATGACGTCATCTCTCCGTCATTGGAACGGTCGTCTTTGTGACCAAGTTTACATTCTTATCTTTATAATAGCATGCCATAGTTTAAAAAAAACAAAATCAACACTTGATCGGTAAGCAACACTCGTGTGTAAATGCGTATCTATGAGCTGCAATCTAATGATCTGAGCACCCCGGTTAGTAAATATGCGGAGGTGTTTTAACCTTAGCTATATTTAGATTTACTAGTCATTTGCCCGAAATAATGGATTCTGTAGCGGATCAATAACTTAAATTTTCATTGGTGATTCACTGATTAGAGACAAAATAACGTGGACACGTCACTTGGCGTCACAATCGGCACGTTAGGAGGCCAAATTGACGTTGTTGCAATCAACCTTATTAACCCATTACAATTAATTATTTTGGTACACCAAAAACCAACCCACGTGTATGATCCGTAAACATTATAAATCAAATCTATAAAGCTGACACATGTTCCAAGGATAGGTTTACTCAGCATTATTTAATTGAAACGTGCTAAAAAAATCGCTCGAAGTGTTTGCAAGTTCTTGAGCTATAATAACACTTTATTTAAACAATGAAATGGCAATAATAAACAATAAGGGTGTTCGTGTTTACGTGTCGTAAAGTAAGTACGTACGCTCGTAAGTACCATTCTCCGCATTATAATTAAGTTTAAATCTTACACGCTGCGACCTTGAATGACATTAGCGAGACGACACGCGTACGCCACGATTCCCAGTAGGTTTTGTCGCCATGCAAATTTCATGCGAGATTGATCTTTTGCAAAAAAAAATAATTATGTTAATGTCGTCCCGCGTGTCGGAGACGATATAGCTGGTGGCAATTATCCTTTGGTATTGATATTTTTCAGCAATACGCCTCGTGTTTAAATAACGTTATATGAAAATGTCCATCAATATTTTATTTAAAGCAATCATACGAAACAAAACTGTGTGGGAATGCTTATTAATTTTGATGATGCGTTTGACGCCGTTGCTAAGCTATAGGTTACGGCATCGCTAGTCGTGGGTTCAATTCCCACCGGTGGCAAATGTTTGAACGAACTACTGATAAGAAGCATGAAGACGAGAAATTGCTATTTTTAACGTACTTTTCTAGATCTGATAGTATGTTTGTTGGTTTTTTTATCTGTCTCGACTAACTGAGCAATGTATATGATTTTTTCAATAGATTTACTAATACGGAGTACGGAGATTGGCATTGGCATATAGACGAAATGGTGACAATCGATCATCTATATTGAACATGATTAGAATAAAAAGATAGATTTTTCCACGAAAATCAATATCCATAGATTAATTGGATGGAAAGGTATGATGTCTTAGTAAAGTGAATTTTAACGATGCGAAGATTTTCAATGTTCGACATGTGCTGCGTGTCATTTTGTAGTTTTCATATACGGCTGTACACCCGCCACAGCGTTCACCATTCAACTTTGCCGTTCACTTGCCACCAACGAAAACTCGTTTGGTGCAAACTTTGTAGCGAGCGGCGAGCTTTATTTACACGCAACGCTCGCGAGCGGAATTCATCGCGAAGCTGAGCGCAATGGCCTTGGCGCTATATTCTCTCTCAATCCTTTTCACTTGTCGACAACAACGTAACGTTGATCGTTCGCACTACGATTGCTCATTTACTCTCTAACCTTCATTCCAGGCGAGTTGTACAAATTGAAAATGTTGACGTCGAGGATCATGGTGTTCTGTATGAACTACTTGGTCGATAAGCTGGAGGAGGAGAAGCTGGAGTGCCTCTGCAAGTTGCTCACGACCATTGGCGAACAGGTACCGTGGACGGGTTCGCAGTGAACTCAGTAAATCATGTAAAAACACTCATTTCGATGATCAATGAAATTATTATCTTGGATGATGACCTCATGGGTCATGGTATCGACGATAGAAAGCGATTTTGTCGTATTTCGAAAAATCCCAACTACACGTCACAGTCGAAGAACAATTTCAAAAATTCATAACTCATATATTTACAACGATGGAAAGTTGAATTTTTGCGACGTATTTTTACCATATTATATTTCGTTTTAAACCTTACTTGACACAGTTAATTGGAATATCCTCAAGTTACTACTTTACTAACTCTGGACATTTTCAAGATGCGACGTTTTTACACATCAGAAAATATGATTGTTGTTATAGAACCTAGTATGTTTGTGTAATGTAATTCAATATTGGATTCATTTGTTTGGATGGTTGAAATATCCTTTTTATCCATCTCAATGCTTGTTGTGGTCAATATGGCTATAACACATTTGTTGAAAACTTGCCAATAACATATTGTATGTTATATGTTTCTTTTAATTATGTATATATTATACATATTGAAAAGAAACTTTCATTTTTAGTAGTCAAGTTTTTGTTTCAAAATTTAAAATACTTATTTTTCGAGCAATACAAACCAAGTTGCTGAATTACTTGTGTATGATACGAACCTTGATCATTTCATGTTCTACATATCAATATATGGATAGTCCCTTAAGTATTTAAAATCAAAAGATGACTGGTGTCTGATTTGTTTGGGGTTAGAAAATTTAAATGTCTTCGGCAATGTTAACAGAGGAAGGATTGAATATTCAGTCTACTGTGGTCTTGCATATTTTCATAAAGGAGTACTTGCTAAGTTAGGTAAAGTAGAGATAGTGCATATCCACATGAAGAAATTGAAATGAGATTAAATTTAGAATTTTTAATACTTACAAATCAATTCTATATTCTATACCTGTGTTTCACAGTTGGAGGGCGAAGTCCGAGAGCAGCTGGAGGCGGTCTTCAAACAGATGCAGGACATAGTCGACAAGAAGTCGAACAAAATCAGCAGCCGTGTCCGCTTCATGATAAAGGACGTGATCGAGCTGCGGCAGAGGCGCTGGGTGGTCAAGAGTGTGGTGGATTCGCAGCCTAAGATGATGGACCAGATACAGAAGGAGGCTGAACAGCAGCAACGCGATATCGAGGTATAATATCATTGTTAGAATTATATCAATTTGATCATGTATCCCAGGTTATCTGTCAGGGTGGGTGTCTATTATTTGAATAGGCCTTATCGTATGTCGGAGTGTAACGGTCTGTGAGAACGTAATAGCGTAGATAATCCACTTTTGTATATCCACCACATGTCTAAAGTGAGATAGCCGAAGGGTCACTATTTTGGCAGTTGACAACACCATCAGTATTTCTTGTTATCTATTTATCATAGTTTAACTACTTGTTAAACTTTCGCCTTACCTCTCTGATGGCTTTGTGTTCATGTTATAACTTTAAACAAGCGTTAGGTATAAAAAGATAAAAATCGTTTACTAATTTATAGCTTTTTTATACTAATAAACGCCATATTCATTGCAATAGTTGTATTAAGATAATAGAGTAAAAGAAGGTTTATATAACATACAATTAAAATCAACATAATAGGACTTGTTTCGTCTACATTCGGCCACCCTAGCATTTCTTACCAAAAGTAAATATTGTAAATTACTGTAATTTTAACACTGTATTATTACTGTATAAGATATTCTTAGTTTACACTCTTATTTCTTCAGTACTTATGATAATTTCTATAGTCCTACTCAAGTTGTTGTTATCTTGTGTGAAATAGTCATGAAGATAACCTCGTCTACACATTGTAGTTGGGAAGTAGTACTTCTATATATGTTGAATGGAGCCAGAGCAGAGCCTGAATGCTATTCTCGTTTTATTTAATTTTCTTGTTGTGAATTTGATTTGTTGATGCTTTATATAGTTAGTTAGTCCACCTCACACTTTGTAGAGAACTAGAGTTCAACATAAGACCAAAATGTAAATAAAATCTTTCAATAATTCAGCCAAAAGATTTATGCAAATTGTACCATTTTCTTATTATTGCAGAAACCTTTTGCATCTTATTATTTTTTCTATTAGTATATTACAAAACCCAGTTTAGCAGTTTTGTATGAGAATATATTTTCAATGTTATTTTTAAAATATTTAAATGGATCTTGTAGAGTTATTATTATATTATGTTATATAGGTTTTACGGGTCAAAATAACAAATAATTGGACAAAAATACGATACTTTTCATTTTTAGACCCCTTTGCATACATACGGCATAGAAGGTTATGTTCTTCTTTTAAGTAAATACTAAATTATTAATATGCCTTTTGTAACATATCATATCTAACTTTTTTATATTTCATAAAATCAAAGTTTTTTTTATTTAAAAAATAACATTTTGTAAGTATAGCTCTTAACAGCAGAATATGAGTTTTTATTAATTTTCAATCATTCATCATTTTACTTCTGTTTTTGTGTATCTGTTATTTTGCAATGATAAACTGTCGATTTGAAATGTAAAATGTTCATTTGAAATGAAAAGTTATTTTGACCTGAGAAACCTATACCTATTAAGTGCTTTCTTTTCACAGTTGAGAAATGCATCGCCGATGGGCGGTGGTGGCTACGGGCGCCGTGATGACGGTGGACGCGGAAAGCGAGGCGGTGACGGCCGCCGCCAAGCCAACAACTCGTTCACGGACAGTTGGAAGTCGCCACGCCCCAACTACACTGTGGACATGCTCAAGCTTAAGGCGGGCACTCAGAAGGTTAGCCTGGACCGGTTTACTCCCAACCATATTCCCACATCAAGTTTGTTTTACCTAAGACTCAGCACAAGGTGGTATACAGGTTTTTACAATTTCAGATAACATATAGAAAGCTCCTATTGATAAATTTAAAAAAAATTGTACAAAGATGTTGCTAAAGGTAATAATATAGTATATAATTTCTGTGAAGACAGTAAACTTTCAGAATGATGTGATTGCCTCCAGGCTATTTCAAGATTGAAATTATAAAAATTGTTAATGTAAACTAAAAAAAAAAAAGAGTTATTATTCTGCTGAGTTTAATTTGCCTGTTTTTTTTAAAGGACTGAAGCTTTTTTCCATCAAGTAGTAGAGTCATAAGACATCAAAGTGATTGTAAACCAATCTAATTTTGAATAACATGTTGTAACTGAACATTGCACTATAACATTTGTGTATATCTTTCTGACAATATTGCACACCTATTTTGCATTCCTTACTTGAAATACTCCGATACACTCTGCTACTGAAATGACTGGAGATTGCGAAGTGTCTCAGTACATTTGCTACACAAACTAATGGGTGTTAGATTGTTTATGCATAATGTTCAGCACTCATTTAGAATTCTATATCTATAGGTTAGTAGAATTAATGAATTTTCTTGCTGAAATGTAGGAAGCCTTTAGATGTGTTATATGACATACTTTTAATAAGACAGTAAATCTTTTAAATTTTTAGTACAAGGACATGCATATCGAACAGTTGTCTCCATTCTACAAGCATTAGCAAACTGAAATTAATCAAGAAAAGAAATGGGAACAACTGAAAGTTTCATGATGTGATTTAGGTTTTGTATTAAGAACTATATTTTAACACATCCCTCGGATTTCAGAATCTTAGCAACATTAAGCTGGCACCACAGCACTCTGTCTGGAACTGCGGGTCTAGCACCAAGAGTACCACACAGGCCACCAGCAATTCGTTGACCAGCCTCACCAAGAACAAGTACAGCATGCTTGAGAATTCACAGGCTGATCCCACTTTACTGAGAGGTTTGTAATTCCATTCCAGTTTAAAGTAATTCTAAGCCGAGAGTTCAATTTTAACTTGAAAGTTGCTCTAACCTATTTTACGTTTTTACATTACTCATTAAATTTAAGATTTACTATCTTGGATATTGTATCTTGAATTTATAAAAAATTTCAAACAACACATTCTCAATATATTTTTTTTTAATTTTAGTAGGATATGTTGGCTTCAATTTGTTATGTTATGCTAATTCGTAATTGTTCTGGTGCCGCGTGTAGGAAGTCAAGATTTATCATCAGGCTATTCAAAGGGTGCTTCCATAGAGAGGTCTACATTCAACTCCAGAGGTGACATGAGTGAGTAAACAGTCTATTCAGTTGGTTATTCTAATGGGTACCTTGGATCTGAGGATGATATTGAACAATAATTTTATGATAATTTTCATGATCGCGTGGAGAAGACAGGTGTGTGGTAAAGCATATAAATATTGGTATTTTGGTACAAATTACCTATTGGGTTCCTCGAGTCTTTATTTGTAGTTGGGGACCGCGTACTGAGCACTCGTAATTTCTTTTATACATCTGCAATCATAGTATAGATAAAGGAAAAAAAATCGAATGAAGTGTTAAGTGGCGCGAAAAGTGTAAATTACCTAATATAAGGATTGAGAATTAACATTTTTAATATATGTTTGTCGATGTATGTTTATAAAATTGTTATAATGATGAGAGGTATGGGGGTTTTGTTTGATATCGCTGTTTTATCTATTAATTTATATTGGATCACTTGTATAATTTAAAAAAAAAGACCAAACCATTCACGGGGTTTAATGACTTTTTTTATGTAGTAGGCTCAGAAACGCAGCTCACCTTATAATCGTAATGTGATTGTGTTTAAGTGGCCCTTTCGTGTACAGACGCCGGCAGTGGCGGCCGATCGGGCTCCACCAGTGGCGCGGCGCCTCGCTCTAATTCTGGCGGCAGGAGTGTCCCGGAGGCTCCGGCGGCTGCGCCTGCGGCCGCACCCACGCCCGCCGAGCCCCTGCCCGACTCCAAGAAGATGTCGGTCAAGTCGATGATCGAGCTCAGTCTGTTGAACCCCGACAACGACGAGGTGGTCGCTGACGTGCGCCAACTGTTCCCGCCGCAGTACCATGCCGCCGTCATCACCGAGATCATCAACCTTGTGCTCGAGAAGTGAGTACAAATGCGACCGAGTGTCGGGTTTCATTGTTTTTTTTTTTTTATATATACATAAGCAAACAAGTAATCGGCTCACCTGATGTTAACTGAACACTGGGTCATACAATATCCAGCTTTAAAGAGGCAATATTTACATATGACAAGTGGCATATAACAGTGCCAGTATATTTTTCTCTTCACAATAAGTCCCTAGTCGTTTAATATGGCACATTGGCTATACAATGCGTGGTATACTGAATCACTAAATACAAATAAAATGTAGCAACACAACTCAAATTGACTTGCAAGATGATTATTATCTTGGTTCAATAGAGTAATAAAACCCAGAGTAAAAGTATATTTATTGTTATTAAATCCATATAAATGTTTCACTGATGGTATTCTTTTAAAACTCTCTTGTCACATATATACCATATTACATAGTGTTATATCATATTTTATATATCCCAATATGTTTTGAACTACATAATGAAGGATAATTAATCATTTATATTATCAATTACATTTAAAAGTTAGTAATTATGTTAATGATCCAGGATCCATTAAAAAATTAAAATTTCTTCGAAACAGATCGGCGAAAGAAATCGAAATTGTTTCAAAGACGATGCTTCACCTGGTGGCGACCAACACCATATCCGCTGATAACTTCCTCGCCGGCCTCGTTGAGATATTCGAGCTCGCGTGCGAGCTTTGCATCGACATACCTATGTTATATGATTACTTAGGAAAAATAGTTACACCACATATTGAAAAGAAGGTATGCAACCAATAACTAATAAGAGAAACTAACACGAAACTCGAGCATTGCCTTTTGAGAATAAATGTCTTCAAATCAATACAACAAACAAGCACTTTTTAATTGTCCTGGCTCAGAATGCAGTTCTGCTGAAAGAGCCGACGAGAAACTCAACAGTTGTTTCTCAGTCAATTAAATTCTACACATTTTGATCAACCAGATACCCTTAAACACTAACTTTTACTATATGTAAGGTTTATGCAATAGATCATTTCAGATTTTAGTTTTAAAATGCTTAAGTGATCTAGGATATCTCAGGCCCATGAAGGATTTTTTCACCTTTTGGAGAAAACTATTTTTTGTCAATACTCCTTGTATTGACAAAAAATAGTTTTGATTAAATTATCTTGGTACAGCAACACAAAAGTTCTAGTACAGTTCCTATTCCTAAGGATGCATAATGCATAAGATTTCCAGTTACAAACCACAGTCTGAAAATTGTTCATACATTTATTGTGACCTGTTATTGAATAAATGCCTGCAATATACCGGTTTTGTGAGAGCCTGGGCGTCCATGCCATTCATATTCAGGGGAGGGTATCATGGTATCGGATGATACCCTGAAAAAAATATTACACTAAAATATAATTGTCTTTTAGTAAAATGAAATACATGAATAAAATAAACGAGATTTAGATTAAGATAACATTTAACTTGTTAGTTAGCTTAATATGTTAATAGTTAAATGTGTTAGTGATTGAGACAAGTGGTAATGTTAAATGAAGTAGATTATTAATAATTCTTTTAACTTTGGTTTTTCGACTTAATAGATTAATATTTGATTTGTTTTATAAAATTAAAAAAGAATGTGGGTTATATTATTGTGTTGACTAAAATATTTTAGGAATAACACTTACGGTTTTTTTTCAGCATATCACACTTGTTCAAGTATTTAGAATTTGCGAGAAAAGTATAATAGCAGCGAACCAGGGGCATTTGTTCTTAAAAGCTGTGATCAATGATTTGAAGAAAAGTATGGGACCCTCATTTGTCAAGAGCAAATGGCAGGAATCTGGCCTACGATTACATCAATGGATGAACGAGGATCAGGTGAAATAGATCTCAATTCTACTTTGTTGTATTAACTATTTAGCTTCTTCCATCCACGTTGCCTATACATTAGACTAGTCAACAAATTGAGATACAGAATTGTAAATGTTTGTATATTTCATATTTCTATATTTCAAATAGAAATAATTGTAAGCGTCCACTTTGATGATTTTTTGGAATCCAAGAAGAAATTTTACAGCTTCTTAAATACGGTTACATATGTTTACAGCTATGTTAACATTTATGTCTCTTTCAGATACCACAGTGGATAGAGAGCAATAAATTTGAATTTTTGGAGGGTCTAAGGGCAAACGAAGGTGAAATAAGGATGATCCTGACACCAATCGAGGTGCGGAACAAACTGCTGCAACTCATGAATGCTGATGAGACATGTGAATGTATCCGTGGTTGGATTGAGGTAGGTGACCTTTTGGTTTTTAATTGATGTTCTACATAAATGTAAGGCGATGTAAACTCTTCCTAGCACTATTATTATATTTAAATTGTTTGGCATGCCTTTGATTCCACCACCCGTATTTATGATATGTATCACATTACACTGTCCTTTATCACATATGCTTATCTAGAATAAGTGGCTCTTTTGTCTGGTGGAGCACTAAAATGATAGAAAGTAAGTCAATGATGTTTTTGTTGGGAATTGTATTTGTTAAAATATTGTATTGGTAATATAATTATTACTATTTCATACGAATGTCGAAAAGTGAAAAGACTAACATTCATAGACGTCGGTGAAAATAGAGGTAGAAAATATACATGCACTTATTGCAATTAAAGAGAAAAGAGACTTGTGTGTCATTCAATCAGAAAGGGGTTCTTGTAAAGTATTCAAAATGTTGGATATGACTTTTTTCCTTTTTTTTATATATAATTTGCCTCATACCGTTTCCCTCCGCAATCGAGCGACACGGTAATAATACGGCACATGAATTTGTCAGTAGCGGTACTACCATACAAGCCCAAAAGTCCGATTTGCTCTACACTAAGGAATAAAATTGAATTTATCTACTATCTGCAACGCTCAAATTTAAAAATAAATTATTAGGGAATTATGTACTAATTAAACTTTATAAATTTTACTCCTAAGTGTAGGGCGAGCCGGGCTTTTGGGCTTGTATGGTAGTACCGCCACTGGAATTTGTTAATGACAAGTTGGCAAATCCTCGTTGTGTGTCAAGATACGACACCGCGATACGAGCTAATACATCTCCAGTATAGTTGTTGTTAGTTAGTTTAGTTGCAAGTCTAAATGACAAGAAACGGCTGTAACACTTGGGCTGTTCCGGCAGGACAACGTCGGGCGGTCGTGCGGCGAGGAGTGGTTCGCGCGGACGCTGATGGAGGCATTGTGCACGTACTCGCTGATCGGCGGCGACGGCGCCTGGCACCTGTCGCGCGAGCGGATGGGCAAGTACGCGCGGCTGCTCCACGGCCAGCTGTCCACGGCGCAGTGCACCGGCCGCGAGCTGAGCTGCCTCTTCGCCGTCCAGCACCTCATCCACCGACTGGAGCACCCTCAGGGTAGGTCCACCACTCGTCTATAGCTATAGGCCCGCGCTTTACAAATCGGATGTGTTTGCGAGCTTTAGGGGCTGATCAGCCGAATCCCTGAAAAGTAATACGATCCATGCGTCGGAATGGGGGCATTTTAAAAGTCGGTCCCGGCTTCTTTTTGGATTCTCTATTCCCTCCTCTCCCTCTCTCCTCCCTCTCCCCTCTTTCATGAATTTCCTCCCTTAAAGGCTGGCAACGCATCTGTAATGTTGCATATGTCCATGGGCGGCGATGCTCACTTAATATCAGATGAGCCGCTTGCTCGTTTGTCAGCCTAAACCATAAAAAAAATGAAGCTTCCGCGCCTGATCTCTCTCCGGCCGTTGGGTGTATTCATTAATATGTTCAAGAAAACAATGTTAATAAATCACGAAACGTTTATTAATATGCTCGGTAGCCATATGAAGTGTTTGACAAGTTTTCTCCATCTACCTACTAATTATCTTAATTTACTTATAAGCTACTAATAATTATCTTAAAATGAAATAAGGTAATTTAGTAAACTTTATACATGACATTCATCCTATCGGGTTATGAGTACAAAGTAAGAGTGAGTGCACTGTAACATATAACGGGCAGTTGGCTGATCTCTTGTAGATTGTCCGACATGGTTATAATAATTTATTTAGCCAGTCCCATCCAGTAATGTGTTCCTGTTTGAAAGGCAATTTCACTAGCGTAATTGTCGACATATGAACATGAGATTTTACATTTTACATTGCCGGGTGATGATAATTGGCAATCAAATTCATTAATGTCATAGTCTTAAAAATATGTGTATCCTCAAAAAGTTGACCTGAAAAGTGTGCATTTTTGACTTGTTAACTTAACAGCTGTATAGAAATAGTGATTGATTAGTGAATGACATGCCATGTCTTTTTTAGAGTAGATGATTTCTTCAAATAAGTTTGCAACGGTTTTCATCAAGTATCATTTTACTTAGAGAATAGTGGTGTGCAAAAAGATTGATTCGGGAGATTATTAAAAGAGAAGATATTAGGTTTATTATTATGATCAATGTTTTTATAGTACTTTATTATACTTCTTTTCATGACAACGGACAATTTGATGTTGTGTACTCAATTTAGATTATTTCCTTGTTTCAGGTGTAACATTGGATATATTCCAGTATTTGCATGAACAGTACATCATTTCCGTAGAGGGTTTCATTACGTGGGAGACAACAGAAAAGGAGCCTGAAGGCAAAGGTAAATAAATAGTTATATTTGACTATTCTTTTTAACTGGTAATATAATTATGACTGCCGTTAAATATTTATTTAATTTATATGTTTGATGCGTTTTCGTATGACCTGCAGTTTGACAGAATTGTTCCATATCCCACATCCTATAGTTATGGCTTTTGTGCTGATTGGCTGTTTGTATCTACTACTATTACTTTGAAAATAAGTCATTTTAGTCCTAGTTTCTGGCTATTTCTAGGCTAGTCCTTCCAAGGGCTTTCAGATTACAGTAATCCCCCCTATAACACGGTACTCTTTACAACACGGAACCAAAATAACGAATCGTTGCAGCTGTGATGCTGAAGGCGCTCACCTCGTTCTTCACCAACATCCGGGAGGCGGACAACGAGGACTCGTGCAGCGAGGACTGACGCGGGTTGCGGCCCCTGGGTGCCGCCGCGGAACCCACGCCGGACAACGACCCCGCGCCTGCCTACGACATCTACGTTTTCTTTTTGTATTAGAGTTCACTCGGACCCCGTCCCCTCCCCGCCCCGCGTTCTAACAGCCTACGACTGGGAAGTATAAAAAAAAGACCAGGCCCACGAAAAGAGATGTGTAGATGACGGGGGGGGCCGGTAAATTTAAAAAAAAAAGGGGGGGGGGGG
>DWHO01001982.1:0-14163 GCA_018247575.1 Eurytides lysithous rurik | reverse complement strand
CCCTCTGCGGGATTCGAACCCACGACCTCCGTTTTGTAAAGCGCGGGCCTATACCACTAGGCCACGGAGGCAGTTAATTATTACAGTAGGTCTCTTTGCACTCCTTTTGTAATTCTGCTGCTATGCTAGTTTTTTTACTGCCCGTTTAAAGAGCAATTTTTAACACCTTCACTGCCAACTGCGAGATAACTCGTAGATTGTGTTCTTTTCTAGGACGCCAACTACGAATTATCTCTTCATTCGTTTTCTTGTCATTTTTGAGCTGTTACGATTAAATTCGAAAGATGCGATGCTAATATCGATAGATTGCTTCTATGAAAAGAAACTTAATCTTTTTTTTATAAAGACCCATTTTTTATGATAACTAACCTAGAATTAGAGTTTATAATAACATAATGTGATCAGATGAAATTGTCATTTTAGGCCAGATTTTTGAAAGCACAGAGACACCGCGGCGAGCGCAGTTCAAAGCCCAGCAAATTTTATGTTGCATCGCTTTTTTCTGGCCAAGCGTGTCTTTACAATTAGGTATGACTTATTCTTCTCGTCACATTCTAAGAAAAACAGCAGCAATTAAAACTTGTCAAATTTTTCAGCAAAATAATTTAGATTAGAAATACTCATTTTTGATCTCTAGGTAATGAAGAGCCGAGAAGTTTTGAACTCGAGTAGCATAAAATGTTGCTCGGTACTTTGTTGCTTTAGGTTTGTCTACTAATTACGTTTGTAATCCAACCAGTACTTTCGAAGAATTTAATGGAATATGTGCGAATAAACAAACTTTTAAAGTGAAATATTGATTCACGTTGGGATGAAATTATGGTCATTGCATCTCTTCAAGAAGTCTACACGAATATCGCTGCCGGCAATAGATATATGACATCTAGTGCCGGTCGGCAGTGGTATTCGTGCAGATAAAATAAATCATTATCTAAACATGACCTTTCAAAAAAGGTTAATGGTCTACCTGTTGTGGAATGATACAAACGCGAGACCCAGTGTTTTTCAACTGACATAGGTACACATATATATGTGTGTGTGTAAAGAAAACGGTGGCGGCAAGCATCACCCATGCTTATATCAAAATATCTATCGATACCGCTCCGTAATGAGGCTGTTATATCAGAAAGAATGTTGCATTCCATGTGTAATATACGCAGATATAATGATTAACGCAAACAGTCCCTCACTCTGTATCATATCGAGCGACTTGGTTGATTTTAGTATTCACATCGCGTCAATCCTCCGTCTTACGATTCCATCCAAATTGTTATTATCTCAAGAGCGAACGAAGAGATTAAGCCACAACAAAATGAAGGAGGCGTGCTCATGCGCGACGCACGCAATGCGGGTACAATCGTCATTTGGATACATGATCATATAAAGTCTACGATGAGGATTAGTGTGATCAGTGGCGGTACTACCATAGAAGCCCAAAAGCCCGGCTTGCCCTACTAAGGAGTAAAATTTATAAATCTTAATTAGCTCATAATTCCCGCATAATTTATTTTTAAATTTAAGCGTTGCGGCAGTGTGATGAGTGCACAAAATTTTTGTTACCATCTTGTGGCTCGAATCAATAATCAAATTATTTACATCGTGCATTACTTCCGCGATCATTATTATTCATTTACCTTCAATGTTCTTTGTTTACCAAATTTTGTTGCTTGTAATAATTCTGTTTTTATTTTCATAATGAAGTTGGTGGACAATATTCACCTCATGATCTTTCTTAAAAGATTAACACATTGAAAGCGGAACGGTAGACCTTTTCCATTCTTATGCATTCTTGCGGTACGGGGTGTTTTAAACCTTGTCCTAAATTGATCATTATAGTCGCATAGGGCTTATGCAATCCTGTCATGCTTTAAAAACATTTATTTTTGCCTTCAACATTATTAACCGCTTAATGCACACCTCCATGACATATACGGGCAACGTTTACCGGCAGAATCGTCCAGCTCCGTGAACGTCACGGTCACTGTAATTTTATATGTCGCAACAGCTCCGTATGGGTCACGGTTAATATAGAAATATAATTTTCAAATATTTTAAGTCCGTATCTGTCACGTTGGATGGTAGATTATTGCCATTATCGGAGTTTGCGTTTGCTTATGTTTTTGTACCTAAATTGATTAAAAAAAAGTGCAATAAGGGGTTAATAATAAATTATGTGAATCTGAAAGCTTTTTCAACAGCCATCTCTTTCATCCAACGAACCAAATTTAAGTCATACCTTTCGTATAATAGAGGAATGTATGCTTTTCTCAATCGTAATATAAGTGAGCGCAGGTGTACTGGGTCCTTTAGACCTCGTACTCAACGTGGTAACAAATCGGGCACGTAATGTTGTATTCTGTAGTTGTATTCGGACACTGCAACTAAGAACTAGAAAAACACTAAATCGTTCCAAATTATTGGAGTATCCGCCGGTGCTTACTGGTCTATTTTTATGGCAAACATTTTTTGACATTCATTTCCCTCTGATCAGATCTCAGTCACGTCACACATAACATTGAAGTGAAATAATTTGTGGCATTTTCGAGCCATGTAGCACTTGCTAGATACGTTTCTAGAATAAGCCTAGGTAACATTTGTTCAAGTAACGTTATTTAACCGATTTCAAAAAAGGAGGAGATTCTCGATTCATTTTGTAATATGTGTTATCTCATAACTTTTTGGGTGTACTGATTTTGATGATTCTTATTATATTTGAAAACTCATGCTTGTCGTGTGGTCACATGTAAAATTTTGTGAGAATTGATGAGTAGTTTATGAGTTCTCCCTAATTATGCCTATTTTTGTTGTAAACGGTTTCTTCAGAAGGTTAAGGTTTCCTCAGAAATTTCATTCTGATTGCACTTTGTATTGCGATTTATAATGTAACTGTACGAACTACATATAATTGTACCGGAACGTTAGTTCCATAAATATATGTTTGATTTTATCTGTCCAAAGATTACAAAATTTACGACCGGTTATCAGTTGTATAATATTATGATTTATTATAAAGACTTTTCGACAAGCGTTAAAAGCGTCAAAGTTCGACCTTCGGCAGAAAGAAATCATTATCAAATTTTATAAAATTTTTAAAAAGTGAGTTATTTTAGATTTCTGTGTGAAGAAAATGTGTGGAATTTGGAGACGGACCTACTGACAGTAAGTACTCGACCCCGTTCGTGACTTAGGTGCATCTTCAACTAACGAAGCAAAACGAGCACCGAAACAAATGAAGGAGTTCTCTAAGCTTCAGAACATTGTCTGCAAAAAAGTGTATTCGTGAGATTTGATAAGCGTACATCATATGACGATAAATTTAAACCATTTAGTTGTTCAGGAGTTTCTTATAGACAAACACCTGTGAAATTGAGTTGTTTGTTGTGAAATAGCCATTATATTACTTAGTATTGCCATAAATATTGTTACAAAGAAAAACATTTTTATTAACTTACCATTTATTATAGTGTGTCATTTTAGTACCTTAATATTAATCCATAAAAATATATATAAAGCTTATTCGAAGTTATCTCCATTGGCTACAATACAGTTCTTTAAACGTTGAGTCCAGTTATGAATAGCAATCTATTACTTACTCATTCTATGGGAAAATTCT
Source organism: Eurytides lysithous rurik (assembly GCA_018247575.1). Taxonomy (NCBI): domain Eukaryota; kingdom Metazoa; phylum Arthropoda; class Insecta; order Lepidoptera; family Papilionidae; genus Eurytides; species Eurytides lysithous. The sequence continues at coordinate 10,550 of DWHO01001982.1, read as the reverse complement.
TTACTGCTCATCGTATGGATTGTTTTAGGGACTACAAATTATCATGGCATTTAGAGAAAGCCCCACTCTCTAAAACTGACCATAAATCATAATCCAGTGGATTAAAATCAAGACTAGATGATAGCCAGCTCTGATAAAGTCCGAACGTTCATTTCTAACCAAGATTGGGTAGATCGAGCTATATGACCCACCGCCGAGTCTTGTTGAAAAAACCATTCCTAGTTGTTGAACGTGGTATTGTTAAGGGGCTTAACTACCTTCTCTAGAATAGTATCTCAATACACTTGTGCCGATGTTTAGAAACCGTTTTCACAAAATATGGCTCAGTCACTACTTCATAGCTAACACCCCACCAAACCATCACCGAAGTCGGATAATACCCACGTTGCATTCTGTTGACTAAATTGGGAAGCTTCTTTAGAGCTTTCAGCATAAATATGGTCACTTGGGTCACGGGTGGTAAAATCAAAACAAATACTACTAGTAGTAGTTGTTTTGATTTTACCACCCTATTCTTTTTTAAATTGTCAGTTAAGAAATGACCTGTGCGTGATTTGTAGGCATATACGAGTAGTCCTGAGTTATCTTTTACAATACGCGACATGGTTCTAGGTGCTATCTTGATCTCCCGAGATAAAATCTATTGCTTCTGGACAGGATTTATTCGAACTATTTCCCTTACTGCTTTGATCGCCTTTTTCGTACGACCACTACGTGGATGGCCAGATCTTTTTCTGTCATAAACAGAGGAGATTTTATTGTACCTAACCATATCACAGTACACAAACATTTGATACCAATATACCAAGCGTATGGAGGATTATAAAAATTGTATCTGACTCCATACTTACTTTATGTAAAGCAATCAAAGTGGTTCGGTTCTCTTAATCATCCCACTCCATTTTAATATCACAAAATATTTTATAATGTACCGTAAACGTAAATAAGAAAACACGATGAGCAATCGTATAAAAATGACAGATTCCAAATTCAAAAGTAATATTTTGTTTATTTTTAATTGTAACAGTATTTATGGCCAGACTTAGTATAAATGGTCTATCTCTATCCCCAGTATTTACCCTGGTAACATTACCTGTCCAATCGGAATACAGTAGTGCTTACACATTGTTGTTGGAGGGTAAAATAAATGGCAATGCCACGTACCATTACAAGTGATACCAGACACGGGCAACATGGGGAATTAATAAAATATTATCTTATCTTAACTAAAATATTAGTGATAAATAGTCATATCTCAGTACGACTGTCACATATAAATCTCAAGAAAAGCTTTAGGAATGTATTTTGCTAAAGCATATTTTTTTTGCTTTGTTCATTGCCATTGTGAACCTCTTTCTTCGCGAAATCTACCTGCTCCGAGATGAAACTCGCCTTTAATAAACGTTGAGAATGAAGCTGCTGTTACTGAGCTACTTCCGATATTAAAGAATGAAACGGTGTCGAGCTTTGCAGTAAATATAAAGATTTTGGTTAAGGGTAAAAGAATTTTCGGTATATTTTTTATTCCTAGTCTTGTCGAATAAGCGCTAAGCATTTTCTAAATATCAATTTATGTTTCGTCTCAGTTTATCCCAAATTAAGTAAGACGTGGGTATCGTTGGAATGTCGCCTACGTAACTTCCACCTGTTTTACAGTTGTGAGTCAGAGCCTTATAGATTTGAAGCAACTAATGGCATTGGCATTTATTGAGATCGACTTTTATAACTAATAAATTTCTGTTTCGTCTTGGTAGCAAATCTAACGTCATGATTGAGTTAATATTATGAAAAGTAGTACATTTAAGCAGCAATTATACTTTCATATTTGTTTCTAAACTATTTAATTTTGCTATTACACCTTTATAATAAAGGTTGCAAATCAGACCCTGGATATTAAGTGTTTTAGAAATTTTAAAAATATATCATTTATTGATTCTCGACTTGTTGACCATTAGGTTACACGAGAAAGCAATAAATTGGCAATAAATTAAACGAAAAGTTTCTCATAGAAGATAACGTTTATTCATATTCCTTGAATTCTTCGATAGACTCATTTCCTTCGTTCGGCCCGCTTACTGTCTCGAACTATTTCGAACGGTAATTCGTTGAAACATCTATTGTGTTTTTGCCGGGATGTCTTAGCGCACAGGTGCGCCGCATCCTGCATCGACTCCTGTGAACTCGCCATAATTATTGAACATCTGTCGTCCTTACGCATGATGCGGCGGCACATTCAATTCGAGAATTCCAGAAACCGGTCGTTCCGTTGCATCAGACGCTGTTATATTTCTTTCAATTTATTGAGTTACCTGCAGATGTGTAATTCTAAAGTGAATAATATGTTATAATAATATTTTTATGATTGAGATTTTTCGTAGTTTTTTCTTTGTACTTTCCTTGGATACAGTAGCCTGTTTTAGTCCGTCGTGTATATCTGAGTCAATATTCGCACCGATCTGTATTGGACTTAAAGAGCAAAAACCAGTACAGACTTTTGCATTATATAATGTAGTTAAAGGAAAAACAATAAAGTAATTTCAATGATTACTGCGAAGAAAGCCGTAAATTATAACATTCTAGGAAAACAATTCTCGTTAAATAATTTTTTTTTTAACATTTAGAACATTAGCCAGAGAAAAATGTTAATTATGCTATCAAACTTTAAAGCTAAATATAAAATTTATAAAGGGTTTCGACTATTTGTTTTTGTATTCCATGATAGAATTTTAATCGTCTGGACATTTAGATTGGCGCGAAATGGCTTTACGCTTCTGACCTGTTGATTCTGTTTATTTCCTCACCATTTGCGTTCGTCGGTGGCGTCGGCACTGCTATTTCCGCAGCCGACTGCTGCCAGCGGCGGAAGGAAGCAATTCCCTTACAGTCAGCAGGAGTATTTAAGTGGATTTTTACGATGAAAATGCCGCAGCGTTGAATCTATAATCGTAGAAAATACAATCTTATATCGTTTTCTGATGGCCGTATGACAAATAAGTTATTGGTTTTCTTTCATATTCACGACAGTCAAAAAGAAATTCAATACGTGTCTTTCTGTTGTATAACTTAACTGTTTCTGTTTTTTTTTTGTATTTTATTTTCGTACCGTCGCTTATTATTTTCTCCCATTATAATGTTTGTTTTTTATTTTATTTTTTAAAAAACGCTGCCCCTATTGAAAGATAGAAATATCTTGTGTTATAAGGACTTTTTTACATGCATACATTTTACGCGGACAAACGTCCAGATCCGAAACAAATATCTATAGTTCGTATAAATATTTGCCCCGGGTGGGAATTGAAGCCACGACCTGCGATGCCGAAGCCAAAAGCTTAGCATCTGCGCCAAACGGTCATCAAATATATTTTATTTGGCAACTATTTAAATTTTTATAATTTTTTACGTAGGGAACGATGGAAAGATTCGATAGTATGAAGGAAGACACATTAAAAAGAAACCTACTGCTTTTTTTCTGTTGCTTTGTTGACAAATTGGCTTTTATCATAATGTCTCACGGGCTTGTTAAGTCATCTTGATTATTTATTTAATATTTTTGTAATGTCGGCCTTCTATATTTTCAAGAGGAAATACACAATGAATTGCCAAAAGATTATATATTTATTATATGTCGATTTAGAACTGCCAAAGCTAGCCAAATCATGTATCAGTAGTTCTTATTTGCTTCGGCGAATTCGCTGATTGCCTTCTAGATCCAGTGTGGGATAAACTGAGCATACGGTGGCCTAAATCTTTGGATTAAATAGAGTTACGTTACAGTCGGTCGGTTGTTATCGGCGTAGAAAGCCATAGCGAATAGCTTCAGCTAGGTTTAAAACATATAAAATGACTTCTAATGAAGTCGTTTTATCAAAGTAATTTAAAATGATCGAATTTATTATCGAAACCGAATTTGGCTTTTGATAAATAGTTAATGACTATGCAATTCCCCAAATACCCAAAGAGTTTGTTTCTATGTCATTAAGATATTAAAAAGAAAAAAAAATGTGTTTGTCGCGTTTTGGTTTTAAATTTTTTAATTTAAATTTATTAGTATTAATTCGAAATGCCCTAATTTATTTCAATCTCCCATTTGTTTTGTGAGGTGGAGATGTCCCAATGTTTTTGTTTTCCCAAATTGACCATTCATTAGAATAGAATATCATCATCATAGAATACCATCTCATTATTGTTATTATTATTTGCCATCGTATTATTTTTTATTATATCGTCGAAGAAGGAAGTGTATGTAAGTTGTATCGAGTTGGAGAGCCTAAGTAAACTGACGTAAGGTCAGTTCTAAGCATCTACCATCTTGTCTTTTGGAATTTATATGATTCATTCATTTAATATTCTCCGCTAATTAGGGTTAGATTTAAGTTGTTACGTCTTTATGTAAGCATTAAGTTTTTTGTTTGCAACCAAAAAATACAAATCACGCATATGTATAAGATGCTTATTAATTTTCACTGTAACTAATTCACAATGACTTAATACTGACCCGAACTATTTAAATAACAATATAGCTCGTACTACGCTACACTCGTGGTCACACATGTTACTGCCAAATGAAACAATACAATTACGCTTCTGACGTCAAGGCAATACATTGCTGTGCTGTGGGAAGTAACTGTGGAAGTACAATATGGAAGCGCCTTCATTACCAGTCACTGCTCTTTTAACCTTAAACCTATATGTTTAAAGTCTTTATTACAATGAAACCAAAACACCACTGAAATCTTGATGCGCCTCATTGTTTGAGGCGAGATAATTATTATGCCCCTGTTCCGTTCAGCAAATATGGCGCTAAAGGACTTATCTACAACACTAAAACGTAGTTCGTTGGCTTCAACTTTATCGCGTTAGCCATGAAATATGTATCAAAGGAATGTGTAAACATACTGTTACATTTATCGGACGATCATAAAGATACGCAATAAATTAGCATAAATTCGTGCCATTATCAGTGGAACAAGCCATCACCTTATATGGTAGGGAAAATTGAATATGATAAGGCTGCGTGATTCCACTACGCCGTATTGTTTATCAAATTTCTACGTATTTCTACGTAGCCGTATGATTTAGTACTACCTTCAGGCAGATTGCTTACTGTAGTACATATATTTGCTACTAGACTTTTTTACTAAACTTTTTAGTAGTTTATTAAATACGTCTTTACTAACATAAGAAATGCAAAAGTGTGTTTGTTGGTTTTTCATTCTTTCGTGTAGTAGCGGAACAACACGTCCGCGTGATTTAAGCATGGATATTATTTTATGTGACATATCATTTTATATATTAATAGACACACCTTCTATTATTTCTATATTGATTTATGCATCTAACATTTTTATACTTGTAAGCATTGTCAATGAATTCGTTTCCGATTTCAAGTAATGAAGGCTTCATTTTTATTCCAAATAAGAAAAAAAAAACCCAATCCGTTACTTTGTTATTGCAAGACATGCTTACAGGGAAGTCACTAACGATTTCAGAAAACATATTTGTTACGTAAGTTATAAGTGAGCCCCCAGCTGGTCAAGTCGTTAAATGATGCCTAACCAATAAAAAACTTTTTATTATCGATGTAGTTAGTTCAATAATTCTATAACTTACGATAGAATACATAATATTAAAAAAGATATATCTTTTTTCAAAAGAATATTATGTAAACTACGTCATACGTTTGTAAACTAATGGTAAACATCATCACTGTTACATATTAGATGATTTATTTATATGCTCTTTAGTGCGTCAGTTAAGTATAGTAACGATGGCAAATAATATTGTTACACTGATTACATGTAAATGGATTCTTTTGGCACATCTCTATCTAATTACGCCTTTCTCCTTTACAGAGGCAAAAACGTCCTTAACCAGAAGAGCGAATTACAAAAGGCGTTATCGAAACACAAAGAGAAGCAACTCATGAACCAAGTGAAAGAGCACAGGGAAACACCAGGTAACTGAATATTCCAACGTTCTTTATTTCAGCGATGTGAGTCAGATCTCTTTAGACATATCTTTATATATTGCTATTATCCATATCTATCGTTATGATGATAACATTTTCGCAATTAGACAGACATTTATCATGAATGCTTTCTTTGCAATAAAGTTATGTTGTAATATTCCTTGGACAACGTAATACTAACCTTTAGAACAGTATCGTAATCGGTGTTAAGCCTTCAGTTAAATTATCTCTAGCTTCCTTAGAGTGAAACGCTTACATATGCAACTTGTTTATGGATTTCTGTACATGTATTGATTATCATGATATAATTAATAGATAAGCAGTTAAGATGATATGATATTTTGTACACGAAGAAAACTTTTCATAAAGTTGCTATTGATATTTTATTTTTCGAATGAAATATCAAAACTGTACTTTTTTAACGAGCCTTTATAAATTTGAATTTGCGGTTATGATCTATTTACACTCATTAGTTATCCATTACCGTGGGTATCGATTTACAAAATGTTTAAAGCGTTTGATTATGTGCGCCGCTGTAGTAACCCTCTTTTGAATAGGGATCCTTAAAAATCTGAAACTAAGTTAAATTATTAGAAAGAACTATTTAAATTAGTTGAAGTGTACATGTCTTTAGTCCATCATCGATTAAGTAATCAAGACATGAGTTTTATTTTGAAATGAATTACAATCTTCAAAACCTATCGTTTTTAAAATATCTAATATTATAATAAAGATTACATTTTAACAGTGTAATGATAGATCATATTATTATATAGTCTATAGTCAAGGGAATTAGTAAAATGTTCAAACGGTCGAGTATTCGCATCGAATTTCAAACCATAATTAAACGATTTGATCCGCAAAATAGTTATTTTCATAATGTGTAAATAAAAAAATATGTTATTAAAAGAAATATTACCTATATTTCATTATGAACACATTACATGTAAACAACAAGGATTGAGTGACGTACGTAGAGCAGTAAGCGCAACTGGTCTGGGTACCTCAGGTCTTGTGGTTTCTAATAACGCCCCAAGGATATAGGAGCTAACTGCGCGTCATTGCGTTGATTGCGAGCCTAGCAATTTTTTGCGATTGCGTTCAAAGCGCTCCCATAATGAGAAATGAATTGGAGGCTTACTGCATTCAGTACAATGTGGCTGCAGTCATCGATTGTACAGTCTAGTTCGACGCGCGACGTATCCGGTCATGATTTGTCATTACGTTTTTCGTGTGACCAATTTGTTTAAATTGATAATAACTATGTGTTGATTATGAAATTATTGTACGTATTTTTACGGACTGAAAAGTCTTCTTTTTAATTGTTCGTTTCGTTTTAAGTACATAAATTATTATTATCATGTAAGTTAAACACGTTCTAAATTTCATTAAAATTCTTTCCGCATGAATATAAAATACGATCAGATCTTAAACTACTCAACGTTAACACAACAAAGTTGTAACACCACTCTTTGTTCGTGATGGTTGAAAATAGTACTGAACGTATTTACATCCTTCAAGTCGTCTATCGGGCAGGTTTCTTATCGTGAAATTCCTTGGCAAGGTCGTTTTGTTTAAGTCTCAATGCCCTCCTTCTCACCGGGCCTATTTTGTAAACTCGTCCACGTTCGCAATTCGCGTAACCCGCGGGCCGGTGTTTTGTTTTCGTTGCATATTCGGACGGGGGCTTAACGCTTTATCCGGTGCCTGCAGGTGCAACAAGGCTGTCGACCCCGCCATACTTATATCGTTTTACATTGACAGCGGTCGTCAGGTGTTTGTTGTGGTGACTTCGTGAGTTCGAATCCAGTTAATGTCCTATTTATTTAGTCTCTACAGTAATTAAATCAAACCTTTGGCACTATTGCTTTACAGATTCTTTCGCTTTAAATGTATTTGCTTTTAACTGTCCGAATTATGAATATGTTGAAGTTTGATCGTAACGTCCAACCAATTAGGACTGAACTTAAGTGGTGTACTCTCCCAGTGTATGGTTGATATTCTAATTTAGATTTTTATAACTATAGCTTTTATGGGGATTTGCTTGCTCGAACTTCAATTTAGTGTTATTTTACCGGAGTTTGTTTATGTCAGTATAGTTACTATTAGTTATACCTCTGAAAAATTGCTTTATTGGCTCTTTTGAAAAAAAAAGTTAACAAACTAAAAAAAAAAATTAAATGTATTGGCACTGTATTAACAAGCATTACAGACGTTTTTATTCAAGCGCAATGTAAACGAAATATACTGAGATCCCGACCCGGCGGTAATCGTAATTGACTGGTACCCTCTTATTATGTCTTGATTAAATGATCTCGTGTTACCGCATGTCATTGACCAAGGTTGGACGAAAGTGAAATTACTCGTCCGCTTCCCGTCTATCCGATCTGCTGATCGTGGGAGAAATTATAGAACGCAGCTTAGATAATGTGCAAATACAATCGCAATTACGAGTCGTTTCATTATCTCTCCACAGACACCCCGGGAAGTGTTTACAAGCTATGCTTCACTTGTTTCACTTCCATATGTGGTCGTAATTAGGCGCACAGTTTTTTTTCATCGCTCGTGAGACGCGTTAGTTGTAGAGTCGCTAATGTAAAAGTTTATTTTAGTAACTCTTTAGTTTAATATGTGAATATATTTACGGTGGTAGAGCCACTCTGCTGTTCCCGCTGCTGAATGGGCCGGCTCGAACCGGATTAGTACCACGACCTCACAGAAAATCAGCGTGAAGTGGAAGTGTTTTTGTTTCCGCATTTCGTCCGGTGAGTGAGGTAGCCGGCGGCCCATCCCTTCCCTCCCCTTATTCCTTCTCTCACTCTTGTTCCCGCTCCGCCTTCTCCCTTTCCCCCCTCGATTATCCTTCCTTCCTCTCTTAAAATTTACCCCCTTAAAGACTGGCAACTCATTTGCAAGTTCAGTAATGTTGTATATGTCCATGGGCGGCGGTAATCGCTTACCATCAGGTGAACCGCTTGCTCGTTTTCAGCCTACTACACAAAAAAAAATAATTAATACGATTGGATAAAATGGTACGAAACTTACGTAAGGTAAAAGATATCTGGCCTTCGTTCATTTTGTCCAAAGACGTATCAATGACAAGTAAACATCTGATATCTTTCCACTACAATAGCTATTCGTGTAAGATAATGTTACATCGGCGTGACTGCTCGCATAATCTCAAGAGCCTGTTGTTAAGTTATCTATATTCAATTCTAGAATATAGATATAGCAAGGCTCTTTTAGAGTCTATGATAGATTAAGTAAACTAAAATTAAAAGTACATGTCGTCGTAGTGTCACTCAATATCCGGGTTTCAGGTTTTTATTTATATATATGTGACGTTTTGAATTATACATTAAAAGTTTTTACGTTAGTTTTGTATATGTTATAAATGTTTCTCGGTTATATATAATATGGATATTTATGGTATTGTTATATCATTTATATTTATGGTACTGCATAAGTATTTGAATTCTCTTAGTATTACATAATGTTTACTGTGTATATGCCAGTTATATCCTCCGGGTCATATACGGTCCGGGTTGACTAGTATACCTAGGTATACTAGATAATAAGTCAGTAATAATTCTACAACCTTTAAACTTTGATTTAACGATTACAAGTCACGTTGTTACGATAACTACTATTGTGTCCTCATTTTGCTATTACAAGTTTCTATATAGGATGACCGATTTTCTAGGGTAAATGTAGTGCGAACATGGTTCTAAGGAATTGTTTGAAACACATTAACGCTCCTCGCAATTCTGGGTCACCTGCAGCTTAAAGACTAAGAGGCTTCCAGCTTCTTATTGAAAGTTGAGTGCGGAGGCGCAAGCGGGCGCCGGCTTGTCTGTTAATCTCTATTGGTGCTCATCGTCGTTGAATTCAAATCGTACTGGAAGTGTGCTCTTTCATTCTGTCTTTATACTGTCAGTTTTAATGAGACGCTTTTTTGCCCACTTTTTGAAAACATCTAACTTTTAATAAATACTATATATAATTTGTTTTCAAGAAGAATAAGAAATAAATGATCATCCTCAATTTGTGTTTTGGTAACACTAAACTGTACTGTAACTAAGTGATCCACGTCCTAGAGTCCACTTAAGCACCACTGCATTGCCAGTTATTTCCCTGCAAAGCAATTATGCACAAATGCTTATGTTTCGGTTTGAAGGTCAGCGTGGTCAGTGCAATTGACACCATGCCCATTGACGACGAATGTAGGGCAGAAGCGAGCAGGTTTTGAGTCGTTTTCGTGCTGGTCACAATACTGTGTTTTTACTGTTGACATGAGGTGTACAATATGCTCCTTCTGACATCTTATTTTCTAGAAAATAAACATCAATTATCTCATGCCTTTTTCGACTAGACGATTTTATCTCTCGACGTTTTAATTCTCCTTTTTTACAAACTTCAAAGTGTATGTCAGTGGTTTATTGATTGTTCTGTCGTGGATCCCGCTTAACATAACATTCTTGGGCAGCACCTATTGAGTTCTTTTAACACTTATCTTATCTTAACTGACGTTGACGCTTTTAGCCTATGCGGCTCTGTAAAGCTTCATCGGATCGCCTAATCC
>DWHO01001981.1:0-14164 GCA_018247575.1 Eurytides lysithous rurik | reverse complement strand
TCCGTTTTGTAAAGCGCGGGCCTATACCACTAGGCCACGGAGGCAGTAATATATGGAATATATCATATCATTTAACTAACATTAACTATTTTCCACCATCACCACCACCATGTTGTATTCTGTAGTACCTCAATGATTATATGCAATCGCCTTCTTGACAATCACATGAAATCCATCATAAAACATTTCTGTTGTTTTACTAAAAATGCTGTAGTTTAATAATTTAGCCATTATCTAATTTATACCCCATTATACAGAAATATTCAGAAACCACAACATTTTTTTTAATACTTTCTGTGAAAATTCTTACAATTTTTTATTTTTAAATAGATCATCATATTTAAAAAAAAATCTGTCTCTATCTATAGCACATTACCATTTTTACTGTCGCCACATATAACATTGACAACCCAACTAACGATTACCAATTAACAACTAATAAGATTTTTAATGTTAATTATTATAATAATGTCCTCCCGCCCGATTCCGGCCATGGCGGCCGATCTACAAGACATCAGCCAAGGGCGCAGGATATATTATAGTGCACAAGCGTTTGCGCAGACACAGATGCACTCACTCTGCCTTTTACTCTCATAGCCCAATTGGACGGATAACCGACACGACTGGAGAGAGATTAGGCGCAGAGGCGGTGATATTAAACCGACCTCTTAATAACGACTTTTCCATGCTACCGCTAGATGGCTTTGACAAGCAACCGCAACTTACTTTTTACATAGACATCCGACGCATGAATCATCTTTCTTTTCAGGCAATCGGGTTATCAGCCTGTAAGACCCTAACCAAATTAAGAACAACAAGACAAAGTCATTGCCCTCCGCGGGATTCGAACCCACGTCCTCCGCTGACCTAAAGCGCAGACCTGTACCACTAGGCCACGGAGGCATTTCAGTTTTTTTTTCAGTTTCTTTTTTGGAGACCCCAAGGCTCTAGTCCCAGATGCCTTCTCTTAAATTCCCTGGGTCAACTGATATAAATATTTTTATAACTACTATAATAAATTAAAAAGAACATATGTAAAATAATGTGAGACTTTAATCAGTACAGTTCAAATTAATTAATTGAACACATTTTAACTTCGCATTATCACAACAATTATTCACTAATAAGTATAATAAAACTTTTTCAAGGTTATGCCTTAAAAGATCTCAAGAGTAGAATAGTACATATTGTACACTTATCACATATTTACATTATAAATACCCCTGCATTTAAATGAAATCAAAAATTTAATATCAAAGTGAAGGTCATTTCTTTAAAAGGCCAGCTTGTTGAATAACTTGTCTTGTAGCATTGTTAATGTGACGGAATCTATCTGGACCCAATTGGATACCACCATACCTGAAAAAATGCAAAATTAAAACTATGTAAGTAACTAACTCTTTATTAAATTTGTTTGAGTTGGAAACTTTGTTTTACCATATATCCATTGTAATTATTACATGTAATTTATTTAATATTATTGTAAAACCTCACGTTAAAATATAGATGTTAATATACACAAAATTTAATGTAACATCATAACAAATAATAGACAATATTCAAAGGGTATGTAACATTTAAATATACAGTTTTTAACGATTCACTTAATCTTAGGTAAAGAATACATCACTATTTAAGATTACGTCATTTGTACACTTAATAAAAGCAACGCAGAGAAATTTCATCATTTTCACTGCAGTCGAAATTATTTTCTGTTTCGCGCTCACTAATGTTTGTTTTCGTTTTTTTATTTTGTGTCTATTAATATTAGAATAGTCTTAATTTAGTGACAATTAGATTCTTCCTCTCTATGGTACCATCCAGCCATACTAAATTTTTTATAGCAACAAATAAAATTATCACTAATATAGTTTAAATTATCTCGTGTATTTATTTTACTTCAAATTAAAAAAGACGAGTAAATTTAATACAAGATTACAGTAGTTGGTAAACAATTTTTGCAATTATTTACATGTACATGTATATTTATTTGTAATTAAATAATATTACCATCTTGAAACCACCACCAGAGTGTTCTTCTGGTCTAATATCTGCAACAAATGCAACATTCTGCCGCCGGCATGAGTTTCTCCATCATCGTCACAATCCTGAAGCATTGTTGTTCCCTTTTCTGTCTTCTTCTCGATACGATATGCGTACATGTTGTGCGTGGCATTTAAAATTTTCTTGTTCTGTTTCAATTTTGTCAACACTGCACTGCAATGGAAGATTATAGACATGAAATAGTAGCTCTATAAATAAAAAAATATATTTGGTTTGAGAGGCAGTGTAACTTTCGCATAGATAAAAATAAATATTTTTACTGTAAATTTTAATGAAGGGTCATATCATAACGTAATAAATATGCATAAGTTGTACCCCATCATAATAATTATTTGGAATAAACAGGTTTGTGGAGAACATAATAGTCTCATACTAAATACATTTTTTTTATGGATTAGGCTGACAAACGAGCAAGCGGCTCACCTGATGGTAAGCGACCACTGCCGCCCATGGACGGTAATGAAGAAGAAGAGGGTAAGAGGAGACGCGCAAGGGGATAGAGGATGGAGGAAGAGGTAGGAGAGTAAGAAAGGGGAGGGAGGGGGAAGGGCCACCGGCCACCTCAGTCACCGGACGAAACGCGAAAGCAAGAACACTGATTTTCTGTGTGGCCGCAGTACTTATCCGGTTTGAGCCGGCCCATTTAGCAGCGGGAGCAACTGCGTGGCTCTACCGCCGTTAAAATACTTTTACCAAGTTGATGTTTCTGTGAGGTTATGTAAGTTTTTATGGACTAGCCTTTTTTAAGAAATAATGGAACACCTGATCATAACAACACCGGGTCACTCAGATATTCAAGGCCTCAGTTAACTCTATGCCCAGTAATTACACTGGGAACCTTACCCTTTAAACCTGAACACAGTAGTGCTTACACAATCCTGCTTGGAGGTAGAATAGCTGGTAAGAAGTGGTAACACTTGAGGTGGACACTGCAGAAATATCATAACACTTTTTGTACAATGTTTACAATGTCTGACACATGGTCACAACTCAGGAGGCACAGGTCATCCTAGTCAAGCAGTCAGGGTCCACACTAAATGGTATCTAATTTATGTGTCAAATAAATAAATATTGTTTTTTATAAAGCCCATCCATTCTTTTGCACGCCTCTTCCTTAGACAAAATTTTAATGTAATAGCTATATCTCAGACCGAAAACTTTCTCATTTTATTGGAAAATGTTTTTTTTGTACTGTACAAAGTGGGTGACGCAAAGTCTAAAGCCTAATGATAAACAACCATTTGCCCATGACATAACAGGTTCAATGCACATTTGGCTAAATAGTCAATCATTTATTGCATTCCATATGTTTGACAATATTTCACATTAGGTGTTATTTGCTAAGGTAGTGGGTATTGTTGTTGATATATAGACCCCGTAATGGTGTAGCGATGTGTGGAGTAGTGGTGGACCAATTCATTTAAAACAATCATCAGTAAAGTACTCATTGAGGAATAATAACATTTTCAGATACTATTTGTAGTTGTGGCTCTTCATCTAGATATAAGATGATGTACCTCTTTACCCAGTAATCTCCTCCAAAAACATTGCCACATGCATACAGAGGAAAATGGTGATGCTTACACATTAGCATTTAGCAGTAAAATTGCTTACATTGCTTACCTCACGTCATCTAAATTGTGAACTTCCGCTGCATGACCTTGAAATGAGCTTTTTCTGTCAATTATAACTTCACCATGAGTTATTTCGGGGCAATTAATTATCAACTGTAATAACAGAGAAATTAATCTTATTTCAAATAATGTATATTTATTTTAGAAAAGGAATGTTAATATTAGAATCAATATTTGTTTTTACTTTACCAGTCTACTGCTTTTAATTTAAAATCATTATTGTGTTTCTTATCTTTCTTAAAGGTAAAATTAATATTTTTTTTATTTAGTCTTAAGCAGATATATATAAATATATATTTCAGAGCAAAATATATATAATACTAGCTGTGTAGGTTGTCATTCTGTGCTCTACTCTTTTCTTCTGATAAATAAGAAGAAAAACAGAGAAGTTTATGATAACTTATAGAGTTATAATAACCCTACCAAATTAAAATAGGTGTTTTAAAGTTATTAAAAAAAAACTAACATATTACAAATTTAAACAAAGCCAGTGTTAGACATAAAGACTTGCTATACTTTCTATTATTTTTAATTTAAATTTTACTATTTACAGTAATAACAAGACATGCGTTACCTGTGACAGATCTAAAATTTCCTCTGTTGGAACATTATTGTTTATCTTTTTAATTTCTTTTCTTTTAGCCTTTATTGATTGTAAAGTTTCTCTTATTTTCTCAACCCATTGATATATAACAGTCTCACCAATATTCTCTCTAAAAATTACATATATTATTGTTAAGTTTTTTAAAAAAGTAGGATATTATTTTACAAAAAAAAAATTTGTAAAATCAAAATGTAATAGTAGATCAAATATAAAAAAAATATGTTGGATGCATTATATATTTGACATAATATGCATATATTACATATAAACTTCATCTAAATCAGCATGAAGATGTTCTTTTTTTTTTCTATCCATCCATGGTGCTGACAACTCATATTTAGGCGGCGCTTGTCCTGGGTAGTCCAAAGGCAAAGTTACATATAAAATGACTTCGTGATCATTTTCTTTTATTTTTATATTGTAAGATCTATTTCCTTCACTTTCTGTCATCCAATCTTCGCCATAAATAGAGCTCAACGCTTCTACTTCTTCTATCTAAAATATATAAAAGATAAACAGTAAGACTAATATAATAATTCATAAATATTACATTCGTTAGTAAAAGATACAAACTTGTTTGGTTAAATTGTCGGAGTCCATGACTAATTCTGATTCGCTTTTATTAGTTAACAATAGGTACTGAGATTTAAACGTTTAGAATTTATTTTAGTTTAATAAAAAATAGCGTAAATAATAAAGGCTGTTACTGTTATTTCATGACTTCGGAACAATCAAACCTACAACACACAGCTGTGACAACATACTTTAATTTGACATTTGTATTGTCACTGTCAGTTTTGTCATTTGATCAATTAAAAAAAAAGCAGTAGTAAAATGATATTATTTTATGCTACACCACTATAAAGCTTTTAGAAATAGTTCAATCCTTAAATTACTTATATTATTTCCGTTAAAACAATAAAGCGGTTTTTTAGGGATCGCAGCTAGAACACTTAGCCAAGTAATACCAACAGTTTCGTTTACTTGAGCAATTTACTCCCTTCTTTGATGTTTATGCGTTGATTTGACATTTTAGATTATATACGAAGAATCATAGAATATATACGAAGTACCTGAGGTTAAATCCCGTTGTAAGATTGAACGATTTATTGCGTGTGATAGATAAACGTTTAAGTAAATAAGATACGTTTAAGTAATCAGTAAAGTGGTAACAAATATACATATGATTACAAATAATCTTTGTAATATGATGGATAATCATACAAAAACAATAAGAAATAGTATATTTTAATATAGTAAAAAACAACGCTATGTTATAATTATAACAGAATTGTATGAATCTCAGTTGTTTGTATACTGATATAAAAGAGTGAGAATACAGTGAAACGACCATCCTAACTCGTGGGAACGAGTATTCCCACAGGTGGGGTGCCCGATGAGGATGAGGATGTAGAGCCGCTGAAACGTCTATTTGCTGCTCGACCAGCAAGGTGTTAAAATTTAGATACTACGAGTTGCTGTTGGGCCAGCGAAATATCATAATTAAAAAAAGGGTATGAAATTATTTTATGATGCCTGTTTCAATAATAGTGTCGTTATGCTGTTATAATGAATATAATACAACGTATAGTTTTGTTAAATACATTATTATATTATTCTCTATGTGTCTATGTCACGTATCACGATATGTCTACGATATGTTGTAGATATATCGTTATATAGTGTATTGTGAAGTTAGTTGGTTTAAATGCAGAATATGTGTTGAGTTTCTTGTCGACATTCCGAACGGGTGGCAGCTTAAAAGCATAAAAGCTTATCTGAAATAAATATGAAATATATTTTTAAAGTGATTAATTCGCTGATTTTCCTTGAATAATGAATTTCATTAATAAATATAACTTGGAAAACTTATATAAACTTCACATTGATATACATAAATAGATTAAAACAAATATTTTTAAGAACTTTAGATAAAACGTAAGTTTTTGTTATATATTATTAAAATAAGAAATTTACCGATCATTAGCCTCTGTTCAACTATATCGCTTTCACAAAGTAATGCCAACAAGATACTGGCGTTCCAAGTGCCTTGGGTGGATCTACAAATGTCTGTGATTCCAACGCATTGAGTTTGACGTCGATGCGCTGCTAGTCCACCACACATGGTTTTGGTCTGAGGGGCCTCACCAGCGTTCTGGCCCAGTTTTCTTATGACCGGCCTGTGATCTAAGTATAACCATGTCGAGCGAGATCTCCTTGAATATAGCAATATATTTTGGGCGTAGTTATGGTTTATATTAATTTTATTTTCGAATCTATGAAAAGTTTTGCCATTTTGATTTGGATGAAGTGGGTTACAAGCTCCGTACTTCCTTTCCTTGAAATCTTCAGCAAGAATTTCAGGGGGTCTATAAGCCGCTTTTGATGATCGATTTACTCGGCGAGTGATAGACTGAAGCTAGCTTAAACGATATGTTTGTTCGGATAAAACTTACGAAGAAAAGTGTAAGGACCTCTTATTCCTATATATAGAGTCTATCGTGACATATGAGATTGTAATTGGCGAATTTTTGGGACGCGTATATTAGGATTCAATAAAGTTGTTATTCAAGACAATATGAATTTTTTTTTAATTATTGCAGGCTTCGTTCAAATGTAAGTTTGATATAATTGAATAAGGAGGTAAATTCTTCCCTTAAAGGCTGGCAACGCAGTTTTGTAATGATGCAAGTGTCTATGGGCGGCGATGATCGCTTACTATCAGGTGATGTATGTTTGCAGGTTGATGCCACGCAGGGTAATCGATTCGTTTTTCGATATTCCTACAGGGAAATGTTCCGGATCAAGGCGCTTATCTATGTGATATTTATATATGCAAAATGCCCTCATAACAAAAGATATTGCAATCATAAAACATGGGCAGTTTTTACACCAATTGAAAATCAGTATAATCTCTTCTAATTCTGCTAAATTCATTAGCTGTTCAAAAGCTAAACGTGTGATTAAGCACAAACGCCATAAAAACTGTCGCGTCAAATAATGATACCCGCACGAATGCATTAGGTTCGATTAAGTGCTGCGTAATTGCTAGAACGGTATGCAAATACAAAACGTAATAGACGTATTATGGAAATGAGCCGCGGAACGGAAACTTTGTAATGTCATGCAAAGCTTTAGTTCGGGCCTTGTCGTACGCCGTTACACATTTCTACGAAAACAATAACCTAGTGATATAATGCGCCGATGGTAATCATTCAGCGAATCGAAATCAATGTTAATATGTGAACAATTTGTGTTTTGATTTTTTTTTTCGAGTAGGATACAAACTAGCAAGGGGGGGTTGGTAAGTGATCACCGTTGCCCGTGAACATTTACAACATCGGAGAACTTGCAAATACGTTGCCAACTTGCGTCCTAACTTAAGGTGGAAATTTATGGTATATGCCCAATAATTACGATGACGACATAGCTTATTGCCGGCTTTTACGTGTGCTTAAAACTAAGTAGGATTTATATGAAGTTGGTTAATATATTTTATAAAAAATTAAAATTATATCACAGTATAAAATAACGTTATGTTATAACTAGAATATAATAAAATATCGTTATATAATTAGAAATTATTCGTGTAATAATTTTTTAATGTATTAAACACTGTTGTGTATCGACACTGATTTGACTCGTCTGACATTTGTTATTGTATTTGTATACCGATATAAAAGAGTGAGGATACAGACAGTGTAACGGCCAGTTGTTCCTCGATCAGGAACGCTGCCTGGCAGTAGAATATCTGGCTCATCGAAAGAGCCTATCCTACCACTGAGAGAATGAATGGTTTGGGGCGTATTAATTGGGCAGAAAAACATTAGTCTTTAAACTGGTTTAACAGAGCGCTCTCTTATCTCAGTTGGTCTTGACTTGTCACTTGGTTTGTCCACTACTATCAATATAAGTTGAAACCAGCTTCTGGCTATTTAACAAGATGGCGATGTGCTTTATTTTCTTTTAGTCACCTATATTAACTTTACGGATTCTTCGGATCCAATAAGGAAAGCCAAGCATACTAAGTCGCGGGTAAATGCAATAATCTTGTATAAATATACTTTGATAAATATATTTTGTACGACATGGCTATATTTCACGATATAATTATATACTTTATATACTTTAAAATACACTACTCAAGGTGCTTGCTGTGCATTATTTATTAGTGCTGCAGTGACTATATCTAGCTAGCCATGTCAAATTGTAAACCTTTATCGAAAAAAGGAATTTCTACTTCTAGCTACTTTTTTTTGGTGTTACATTATTATCTTATACGTTAAGGAATGTTCGGAAATTGTGGGGTATTTATCACTAACTTTTCGGAACATCGATAAATTATGCTTGGGTATTAATTCAATATAATTACATACACGATTGAAGATGCGACCTCCACAGTATGTTTTTGGCTCATATTTTGCTCGTCAAGTGTAAACTCAGAAAATAGAGTTACGGGATTACGCATCGGGAAAACTGTGTAAAGGAAATATTTGTGTATATTCTATGCTGATACGTATTTAATGAGGTAGTTAAATTTAAGGTATTTGTAGCAAAACGACTTAAAAATATGATATAAGATACTATGATTCGATTCGTTGTCTCAAGTTCTTTAATAATACATATATGTATATGACAAACAGAACTATTGTTCCAAGGTGTTGCATTGGTACAATATTTCTGAAGATGACAGTAACTATAAATGACATGTCTCTGACATTTAACCAAACGAAGTTGAGGTGTTTTATAATAAATAAGTTGATTTCTACTTTGATAAGATATATTTTTAATAATCTTAAAAACAGGAAAATTATTATTGATGTCTTCTTTTTATATCTTCGATTGATCAAAATGAAATAGTAGAATTTAAAAACAAACGACTTTCAATGTTATTTTCTTTTCTTATAACAATTTTATACATACATATATTATAATACGCCTGCACAAAACTGGTTGCTCAGGGATCATGTTAATGTGTGTAAGTTTTGTGTCCGTGTAGGGTTTTTTTGCCACATATGTAACTTTTTCAGTTATGTTGATGTTCTAGCATTAGGTAATTTTTTCGAATCAAATTAATAAAAAAAATAAAAAAAAAACATATTCCCAATATTTGGTTTATTGTGCTGTAATAGACAACTAATTGTGTTTTTGACAACTGAAGTTTTCCATCTACTAGTACTATTAAAACTATTCTAAGGCTACTTCGTACAATTGTTAATGGATCCTTTGTACATTTTATTTTTATCTACACGATTATTTTTCCTTTTACATTCACGAAAGAAATACTCTAAATGAATATTTGAATAAAATTATCCTAATTATGCTATACTAATTCTATACAGTATCACAGAGGCACAATACAAAATTCATTCATTGAGATGTTAAATAAAACAAATTAGATAGATTCAATTCATGACATATTTTTTTTAGTAAAAACCTAAACAAAGGTAACGGATATGATGCCGTGAACTTATTTTTATCAACTAATCTAATTTCGATGATTTTGCTTATATTGTAAAAAAATGAAAATACAAATAAAAATAAAAAATAAAGTCCGCTAAGTTTATCAGAATGCATCGTGCATTGTATTATAATTCGATTTTAAACTAATCAATTTAAAATCGAATTATAATACAATGCATCGTATTCTGATAAAATTAGTGCACTTCATTTCTATTTGTATTTTCATTTTTTTAAAGGTGATTTATAAATTACTGATTATGGCACAACGGTTATATAATTTTTTAAATATATAAATGTTGGGAAAAAAACAATGGAATGAATTTCGCATTCACTATAACTACCTTTTTCCTACAGGAAAACATCACTAAATATTATAACTATTTTATTTTACTTACAAATGTCAAATCTGCTTAAAGTCTAAATATTATAATTTAAATAACTTTTTGACATTTTAGAACTTCTTTACATATTAAAATAATATTAATTAATAAATATAATAGTGTACTATACTGAATTTATTTTAATTACTTCAATTTTCACTACAGAATCTAGCAACTCTTAATTGAAAAAAGACAGCGATTGATATAACCGGTAACGGATCTTCAAGATTGTAAGAGATTCTGGAAAATTATGCCGACAATGTATGGTTCTCCATTTCATCGTATCTACACGTTCACAGAGCTTATAATATTACTAGTTATAATGTTCTAATATATTTTTGTAACTATAGTGTGTATGTAACTGCAATTTGGTACGCGACAGTATTCATTGTTTTTTTTTGATAGAAGGTAGTAAAGGATCCGGCGGTAACGATATTAAATGATTACCGCACATGTACGCTTACAACATACGGGAAAAGATAGATGCAGTTTTTAAACATTAAAGGTATCCGGGCTCCGATCTCCTTACTCAGAAGGCGAACCACAACAGTTTAACAACTTCTTTTTTCTTCTAGACGTCGATGACTTCTACTCGTGATATGAAACATTAGAATCTGTTTTGTATTAACATAATTTATGTAACTATTCGAATTTGAAAACTGAGTAAAATCTAGTTTCCCGCCTTGATTTCCGAACTGACAGTTTCGTTGAAGCCGTCGTTAGAAACGCCGCTTACAGAGCAGTAGCTTGCCGGCGAGCTTCTGTCGCTGGAGGTCTTTTCTTGATTGTGATACTCGATCATACTGCCGCTGGGTTGGCGTAGAATGTTCTGGAAAGCGATCGGATACGGGTTCGGGATTTTGTCCGGTTTCTTGAGCAGTTCTTCGATGGAGTAGGGATTTTTCTTCTTCTCTTTGTCCTTCGTTTTATGGTCTTCGTCGTCCGGTCTATCTGTGCTGTCATCGCTGGCCTCGACGGAAATGTGTTCCGAGGCCTCGGATTTCACTTCATCAGGGTTTATCCTGTTTAAAAGATCGCTGTGAAGGCTGAGGTACGGAGTGAAGTTCTTCGAATCGTGGTACGGCATCATGATCCTTTGCCAGGGCGAAATCGGGTAGGGTTTTAACAGCCCCTGCGCTTGCACTTGATTGGCCAGCAGCCAGGAGGTGGCAAGTCGTCTGTCGTAAATCTGCGAGGGGTCGGTGGACTGCGACGGGTGGATTCGAACGGCGGAATGTGCGAAGTACGGCGCGCTTTGCTGCGGCGGGATCGGCGTTGGTGCCAGTGATGTCTTCAAAGACATGTAGTCTATTACATTGGGTGACAGTTCCGACTGAGGGTACGGTTCTGCAAATGACAATGTTGTGAGGAAGTAACTTTTAAGACCTGAACTAGTATTGTACAAGTATAGCGAAATGTTGTGTGAGTAATAGAATTCGACCAATTTTGGAAAATTGTTTCGGATCTTGGCGTAAGTCCGCGTGAATATATATTCATGTGAAACGTGCTTATGATAACATGATATTTCTGTTGTTTAAATAGGGGCAACATTTTTTAAAAAGCTAGAATATATAACACAATCGATATATCAATAGGTCATGTTTTAACGGGTCAAAAATTGTTTAGTATATTTTTTTTTCTAAAAAAACATATTTTGTGAAGACAAAAAGCAACAGTGACACATGTTGAGTATTTGGTATGTAAATCGAATTGCAATTGTAAAATTTTACTCTAATGTCTTAGCTTAATATGTCTAATCAATATAATTGACGTCAATTATACTGCGATGACGGCCCGTTTTTCGAATTATCATATTTTTTTAAAATAAAATATTTATTGCTGTTGTAAAAAAATCATAGATAAGGAATAATTTATTGTCCGTACGTGTTTTAAGTGTTGTTCGTTAAAAAAATATTAAAAAGAAAGTCGTGTTTATGATGTATCATTTAATTTTAGACCTTATAATTGCCCATAAATAATTCCATCAGGGAAACTAAGCAACTATAAAAATGTTGGCAATAATAATTGTTATAACAAATTACAAAATAATCAGCATAATTTATCGCTGTTTGCGCAAGGAAATAATAGTTTGTACATCAAACTTCCTGCTTACACTAGGACATATCTAACGAATTTGTATAAAAATCCAATTTCTTGGTGAGAATAATTTTGTTCGCTTTAATTAACAAACTTTTTGTTAGTAAATTATAAAGACTCATTAAGTTCGCGGCCCGTGTTTAATACTTTACATGTATTAACTATCCGATTATCTTATTTCGAATTAATTAAATAAGTAACTATAAATACTACGTTTCTATTTCGACTTCCTTGCACCTGTCTTCCAGAATAGGTATGTATATTTAATATTGTTTGTTGTTATAAACTTCGTTTATTTTATTAATTAAGTTTTGAAGGAAATTTTTATATATGTCGTGAGTAATGGTATAGTGAAAAGAATACTTAATGTTATTTACGAGCTTATGGCCTCATTATAAATATGTGACCTGTTTTGTAACATTTAAGGAACATCTACTGTGATAATAAATATTGCCATTTAAAATAAGTCAACGACAGTAAAAATTAAACATTTTTAAAGCACGTGTAGGTTAAAGTACTCGGAACATGTTTCCCGTTGCTTTTAAATTTTAAAATGTTTTTAATGTAGTTTCATACACATTGATAGATAAATCAAATAGGTAAAATACAAATTTTATTTATTACTTTTGGAGTCACAGACGTTTTTTTATACTAAAATTTGATTGTTTTAACTAACGATAACCACTAACGATTGTCAGATTCTACTAACGATTTGCAACCTCGGATCTGCCCAGAAAGAAGAATAACTGGCTGAAAACTATATATTTTTACTGTAGAACGATGTAATAGGATTAGTACACATATGTTATTGTATGATTTTCAATTTGTTTTTTTTTACATTTCAACTGCGAAGTCAGAAAATCCTTTTTTTTTTCAAGCCCTGACTACACTTTACTGTACCGCCTTAAAATAAATTAATTGACAATGCTTGCTCCTTACCATGGCCAGTTCTAGGTTCCTCGTCGCTCCACGCCAGTCCGCTGTTCCTCAAGATCCTATTCACAGAGGACACCGAAGGTATCGAGTGGGGCTCACACACTCTCGCGCTGAGCAGTCGCTCCCTGATCTCCCAAGCGAACATACCAGGGTTCTCTTGCTTCAACCGCAAAATCTTCTTTACGACCGTCGGCGTTGCCACTTGCTGGAACAATAAAAGTTTAACCATTAAAACACTTTTGACAACTGGGGGTAAGTATCTACCGATGCTAATAGATATTCTTAACAAGAAAGGAAACAGAAGTGAAAGTACTTAAGAACTGTGGCTTCCCAATCCTGAACTCAAGCTCAAAGCAAGAAATATAATAGGATACTGTTCGTTATTATCTTTCCTTTAATGTATGTATATGTGATTCTATCCTATATCCTTTTACGATTTTTCAACAGGTGAATCTCGATGAAAGATTTTATTTTTTGTAGAATAGTGTAGGTTTTATTATAAGCAAGCTAAAATATAAATTTTGTTCATTCCTAAATTAAAATTTACTTATATACGAAATAAAATATTATGGAATTCGTCGTTATAAAGATTGGTCTTTTTTCACAACAATGGTTATTTAGTTATAACCTTTGTTGTCAAAGAAAGTGGTTGTTGAAAAGTCGCATTATAAATCGATGAGCCGCTAATAAAAGATGGTGGCCCCAAAGTAATAGAAACTGAACATATTAAGTATTTATCAAACATACTACGCGACAGATAGAGAAACTTTTATAATTGTTTAGAGAGACCGTAATTTTAAAGTCTGCCTAATACTTTTACTTATAACACTTATGTAACATCTATGAGAAAGATTGATCTTCCACAGGAACTTTCCAATTGGTAGGTGCATATGCAATGAATAATAATAATAATATAATAATAATATCATGGGACATCTCACACATTGCCATCTGATCCCAAACTAGGCAAAGCCTGTACTATGGTA
>DWHO01001980.1:0-14167 GCA_018247575.1 Eurytides lysithous rurik | reverse complement strand
AAACGCGCACGCAAAAACACTTACACTTTACGCCGATTTACTGTGAGGTCGTGGTACTTATCCGGTTCGAGATACTCGCAACATCAAAAAACAATTGCGAATCCTTTGTCAGCCTTTAAGATGGGAATAGGAAGGAGGTTTAGGAAGAGGGGTGGGGAAGGGAGCGGGTCACCGACCACCTCACTCACCACACGAAAAGCGGAAGCAAAAATACTTCCACTTTACGCCATTACGCTCGAGCCGGTCATTAGGAGCAGTGAGACCTGATGCGTGATTGTACTACCCGCAAATATACAAAATTATTAAAAATGAAAAACTGAGAAACTAATTTACAGTGTGGTATGGTGGGGTCTTATCAATACTTCGAACCAAATCAATAATTATCACTAGAAACTAAAAAAGTTGAAATTAATAAAAATATTAGCACCTACCACACCTGTTGACCGGGCTAAAAGACATGGCTGGTTACTCTTAATTACATTTAACTCTGTCATCAATAGACTGAGCTCATTTCAGTTGTAAAGATCACTTGTGGGGTTTTTGCGTAACGACGAACTTAGTTGTAATTCAAGGTATCATGCTCTCAAAATAGTTTCTCGCGGGAAACATTCAGTTTTAATGCAATAAAAAATGTATTAATTACAAGTTATTACTGCAGTGCCTCGCAAAACGGGAAGAGTAAACGTTTTTATAATGGTGCACTGATATATAAAATGATATCTTGTCCATTAGATGATTTACTAATATTTTTTGTATTGCCGAAAATGTTTATTAATTTGGCCTCACGCAGCGATCTTAAAGGGCTCCGGTTTGTTCAATCGTGACTTAGGAAAAATCTCAAAAAAAGCCGACAATAAGAAAGAGACAGGACAAAATAAATTGTTATTCTATTCCTTTTATTAAGAGTTTATATTTTTTATCTATATTTACAGCTTGAACACGAAACGCCAGAAACTAGTCAAATCTTGTTTATATCTAAATTATAAATGAAATAAAAAAAAGAAGAACAAAGAACTCGCGCTTAAAGTGCGCTTGCGGATTTTTAATATTACATAAAACCTCTCAGCGGACCGCCCGGGAGAGTCATAACTTATCGTTCTTATCGCTGCAGGTCCGGAGGGCATAATTTTTATTTATAGAAACGTCGTGTTCACGAAACCGCTTTTTTTAATTAAACGCATTCTCGCCACCCGTCGGGCTGCCGAGAGACGCGCGTAACCATTTCGTAATTGGACTACGCGGCAAGGGTACCTTGCCGAAATGCAATAACATCACAATTGCTTGACCGTGCGGTACTTGCGAAGGCTGACACGGACGCTTGTTATTTTTAAACACGATGACGCCGTTATTCGTCCTCGAAAAACGGGATGTTCAGTTACCACCTTCTGTTGTTACTATAGGTTCCCTTTTTGTGATAAAACTTTACTATAAATTTCACACAAATCGACACCATAAACACTTATTCATAGGCCATAGAATGACCAAACCTAATGGCCAAGTGTGATTCGAACCCACGGCTTGTATTGCAGACACTTTAATTATTAAGTTATCGACTTAATCGCTAGGTAAAACAAATCCGAATAGTCACTTCAATCATTAAGAAGATACGTTACAACACTTCCGACAGCCGTAAGAAATTAGAAATTTAAAATAGATGGGAACGTAATTTCCCAGACAATATTTTTGTCAACGAATAGCAATATTATATTTTTTGCAGATGCAATCTTTAAATTCAGCAATGGCAAAAGTCTAATAAGCGTAGAAGTAACAAAATTTCATAGCAGAACACATCGTTTTAGCATTTGCATCTCACAAACGAAGCGAAAAAGTGCGAAGTGCACAAAACGAACGCCAAGGGGATAGATAATAATGCAATTAAGCCCGAAGACCCGTTCACCAGACGAGCCTGTCACGCAATAAATACGTAAAAAACCTCGATTATCGTCGGGTGTTATTAGCGGCATTGCATAACGGACGCCGGGAGGGCTATTTCTGCGAGAAATAGCCCGAAGAGAATGGACCTTTCGTGATAAACATCGAGGTTTCGAGCGAATTCATGCACAGCAGTACCGCCCCACCCGTTGATATGTTTACGACCACGATACTATCTGCGCAAGATATTTAAGGTGACCAGCTAATCGAAGAAAAATGGACGTACTACCAACAGTTAATTCAAGGCTATCATTGGCACTGTATTGTTGTAGGTACATATATAAGCATGAAGCGATGGTTCCCACGCAAACAGCTTTAGTATAAAAGTAAATACCGGCCTACAGACTCCACGGCCTCACGACAACGTCACGTTAACTTAGTGGCAGAGTGGTAGTCCTATTCTAGGAGCTGACCTTCATGACGTGGCATCACAATCCTCAGCGATAAGAGAACGGGTCAGAAGAGAAGAGGGAATATAAAACGTAAAGAGCATATTCGGGTTTTGGGGTCACATGTTTACGCTATGACACAGATAATAACTCTAAAATCAAAGAAAAAGACAAAAGAAAGCCGGGGTGTCCAGATAAAATCGAAAGGCAGGGTGTATCTACATCGCAATGGTTTTCATAAGCACGTATCGCACTTTATCGATGGTCACTTGAAAAATTAAAAACGCAAGGTTGGAGATTAAAGAAAAAAAAACACAAAACTCTGTTTAATCTTCGACGCCGTTAACTGGACGCATTAATTGGCAGGTTAACGCGGTTGAACAGAGGTGAACATCTCTATTAAAATTTTTTACGTTCCAAGATCCGGTACTCGGTTTACGGTACTTTAACATTGAACATATATTAGCGTAATTTAATCCACTAATGAGTATAATACGTCGAACGTCAGTTGACGAAAGGTCCACCTCCAGCAGCAGAACTGCCAAAGTAACTGGAAACTGAAAAATAAATGTCTTATTTCATTCAATCGAACATTTACCTAACGGACTTAGCATGAAAGGAACTTTGGTACTTTCTTGTCCGCTCTTTCCCTCCTTTATTCTTATTTTTTTACGGTGGTAGAGCCACGCAGCTGTTGCCGCTGAGAGCCGCTGCTGAATGGACCGGCTTGAACATGATAAGTACCATGACCTCACAGAAAATCGGCGTAAAGTGGAAGTGTTTGTGCTTCCGCGTTTCGGCCGATGGCCCATCCCCCTCCCTGTCCTTCCTTTCTCTCTCTCACTACCTTTCCTACCTCTTCCTCCATACGGGGGCAGGCCCCTTCCGCTCCTTCTCACTTCTTCCTCCCTCTTTTAAAAATTCCCCCCAAAGGCTGGCAACGCATTTCCAACTTCTGTACCGTTGGTGCCATGGGCTAAGGTAATTACCATCAGACCAATTTACCATCAGGTGAGCCGCTTGCTCGTTTGTCAGCTTAATCCATTAAAAAAAAATTCCGAATGTTTACTTGGAACTAAGAAGAACAAGATACGTTATTATAATTTTAAAACTAAAATGCTATATTTTACTATAAAATAAAATTTAATAAAAATAAATAAGACAGCCCAATAAACACAGCAATACTTTCAAACATCATCACCACACCTTCCTACCGACCTGGACTTCAGAGGGGAATTCAGAGTCGATCGTTACATAGAACAGCCAGATACAATGCACTTTGAGCTACCACTTGGCGCCAAACACAAAACGTATATCAAAGTATTGTTCCCGCGCGGGTTCTGTCAAGGGGTTAAAAACCTATTCACAATACAACAACGTATATCTCCATACAGTCCACCTTTTGTTGCTCCGAGAGGGTGAAAGCCCTCCCGTGTTTTTTTTCTCGTTGCAAGATACTAACGTGTCGTGTACTCTGTGTACTGTACATTGTTTACGTTCGCTCCGATTCTTCTCACTAGTCCTCCTAACTGTGCTCCTCACTAGATATATTGTTGCGATAAATGAAAAGATAACAGACTAATTGCTTTTACACAACGAATGAAAGAGTTTTAAATAAATCATACATTCTCTGTTTGATTATTAGATAGAAATATAACCTGGAACGCCTACGATGGTGCTTATTGGCAATCAACGAAAACCATCAATACAACACAACAAGTTATTCTTTCAGTTTCGATGAGACTGCAAACAATTCATTTCGTATACTTTCAGTGTTCTAGATACTACAAACATTCTATCTTAAGCACATACGGAAATATTAAACTTTTGTTATGGACAAATGAATAGAGGCTTCATAAAATATGAAGCCTCTATTCATTTATACTATTGGCCTCGCGGGTCGTGGGTTCGATTACCACCCGAAAACAATATTTGTATGAATAATAAATAATTATTCCAGATCTTTGAACTCTGTTGGTCCGTGTTAAATTAATGTATGTAAAACGATTATATGCGTTTACAAGCTATTGCTATCTGAAAATAGAGGCAGCATCAAAAAATAGAAACATTTTATCCGTATCCTCTCGTCGCTACCGCATCAATTAACCCGTTCGATCGCACTTTCACAACAGCATAAAAAAACTCGGAGGAAGGCGAATGTGCGAACACACCCCAGCCGCCGTGGCCGCCGTCGCACCGAATAGGTCCGATGGAATCCTTTACGAGCGTTTCTCTCCGTCCAGGTGAAATTCACGCAACAGGTGACCAGGGCGGTTGGGTAACGCTTACGTAAGGAGAATTCGTGGTCGCCGTTTACGGAATCGACCGGAGAGGGCTCACCGCCCGTCGCGAAACGAGAAACGGAAACGGCACCCGGCGACCGGTGCAGCGCTATGGGGAACAAAACCGGTCCTTGCGGACTTCCTTTTTGTCGATTCCTACAATCAGTTCACACTCTCTATTTATATTTACATATCTTGTTCAAAGTTTCAATCCTTAGTAAAATACTTTATACCAAACCACTGCAGATCAAACACATTTTTAATTAAAATTTGTAGTGGACGACACTTGATGTTAATACAGTCTTTTCAAATAATAACTCATCGATTAAACTTTAGTTTTATATGGGAGAGCAAAAATTGTTGATCTGAATAAGAATTGATTTAAAAAAAATATATTACAAGTTTTATATTAGTGATAAGACGAGCAAGATATACTTCTGATGGTATACGACACGCACAGTGGTACAAAGATCTTAAATGTATAAACTTGTAACAATGTAATCCTTAACAGTACTGCTAACACATACTAAACAAAAATGCAGTGCGAAGTACTACCCTAAACGGACTCTAATAGAGTATCACTCATAAGTTACCTTAGAACGTTATCAGATTTTTTTGGACAAATCACATGTTTACATGATGCCAATAAAAAACCCAGATTTATTTTTTCTTCTGACAAATGAGCTAGCGGCTCTGCTGATGGTTAGTGATCACCGCCGCCCAGGGACATTTACAACATTACAGAACTTGCGAATGCGTTGCCAGTCTTAAGAGGGGAAATTTTTAAACGAGGGAGAGAGGATGATAGAGGGGGATATATGAAATTGGGAATTAATTTAACCGTTTACATTAAATGATTTTTTTGGCTATATCGAGAAGCGGTTTACTTAATGATAAGCTATCGCTGTTGCCTGAATCACTGTTACAGAAAAGATAACAGTCATCGAAGCGATACTTGTAACTACAAGTCGAGAAGAGAAGAATAAGCAATTTTCTCGAAGCTTCCCCGAGATCGGTTTTAAAAGTGAAGTGATATTGTGGGACAAAAATATTTCACATAAAGAAGCACAGTTGCGAACGAGCAACGACTCATAAAAATTCATGCAAATGTTTTAACTAGGTCGATATGCTTTGTATGTGTTTATTTTCGAAGAAACGAAATACGAATGAATACTCTAAAACCGGCCTTGATACACATTACGATATAATTATTTAGTTCTTTCTTATTGATTCCTATGACAAGAGTTAGTTCCTTGTGAATATAAAAACAAAGATCGTCGTTCACATAAAAACTGAAACCGACAATGTAAATGGTGTTTTAGTTAAGAGAAATAAAAATATACCTCGGAATCTCTTGCTCATCGTGAGTTACGTATTGACCGTGCAATTTACGTAACAACACTAAAATATTACTGCACGATTTTGCAATTTGTTACACTTCATGTCCATTTATTTTCTACGCTAATTTAACGCGTTACTTCTGTTTGATGATGTGATTTATGTATGACCAAATATATAGAGCAATAGGTAAATATTATTATTTCCAAGGGCGTTGTGTATGGGAGGGAGATTGACATAGGCTAGCCCAGGAAAAAGACAAAAAGCGGAAAATTTTCCCCAAAATTAAGAGCACGTGAGAAAAGCCATCGGACGATACCTAATATTATAATAAAATTTCAACTAATCATAAAAAAACAATTGATTACAAAAAATAACTGTTTTTTTTAATACTGCTTAGAAGAAAACATATATTTTTAACTACCATAAAATGATGAAAAGTTTAAGCACTGATAATATATCTTTACCGATTTTCCTATTAAATTATAATACGTCTTGTATTCGATTTATTGATTACTAAATCTAAATAGAAACATTGATTAAAGCATAAATAAAAAAGAAGAGAAAGTCGCACTAAAAAAACATTAATTATGGCATACTAATTGTCTTTACATACATTATCAATCTGCAACTATGTTATTTTGTCGGTTTATCCTTTTTTCGGGCAAAAACGAAACAATTAAGTGATATAACTTACGGTATAGAAATTGTGATATAGATTGACGTAAGGTACTTTTCATCACTGAAAAGATACAAACACGAGCGAAGCCGCGGGCAAAGTGCAGTTAATGATAAATCCCGTCGCACCAGGACAGCGCTTGGTGAGCGGGGACGCTGGAAATGGCGCGGAAAGTCGTATAGACGACGTTAATTACTGTTGCAAGTAAATAACAACTTACGGCGAAGCCCTGAACGCCGCTCTTCAAACATTTACCGAGCCCATAAATATTCATGCGGCGCCCGGACAAAGCCCGTAGCAATAATACAAGTGCGAACTAGGATTTATGGAGGGCGATACTCTATCTACAATGATGTTTAACATCACTGTTCTTGGCCATCGTGGGGTTGTTGACCGCACCATCTGGATTTCGAGGATAATAGTCAATGGGGGGGATCTGTTCAATGCGGGCAGAGGTGAATGGGCGTATCATTGATATGAGAGAAATGTTTCTTCAAAAACACGTCGCTGTATAGCCTTCGAACACGTGTGACTTGTATCGATTTTGTGGAGATTTATACCTCCGACGAATAGCAACTTATTTAATTTCAAATCGGACTGGATTAGAATAAAACGTGTGATGTAACGTGCGATATGAAACTTCAACGAATTGTATTTGCATATATACGTAGTAATTAAATTCAAAGTGAAGTATAATATAAAGATAAGAAGTATTTGTTAATTAGGAACTGACGCAAACAATTAATACGGGAATACTTTAAATAACGACCGAGCTCCAAATCAATTTATTTTTAATTCAATCAAGAATAAGAAATTTTCGTAGGCTTGTGTTTTTAAAAGACCGAGATCATCATAATTATTTAATAAATATGGTAACACATGTTCGTAGTCTAATTCAAATTCGAATAGATTTAGATCATCATTATAGAAATTGATTAAAAAAGGAATCAAGTAACATAACAGCCCGTAATACGCTTCTTATATAAAAGTTATCGCGTGTCAGCCGAAAGGTACAAAGAGAGTGTAGATAGAGAGTAACTCGTAGAAGAAATAAAAAAAACACAAGAGCTGTCTGTCATTTCTAGAATTTTTACAGCGACCGATAAAGCGATAAAAAACGAGCCGCCTTTCGCTCTCTACGATACTACATGTCAATCTCGATGTGTAAAAATAAATATTTTCACATTCCTAAAATAGAACTGCCGCGCGCTCGTGCTGCATCGGACTGCTGCACTGGGACGACTACACTGTAAGTGGTACACACTATACAGAATGCCTAATAAGCAGATCGGTTTAAGAAATCTCGTGCCTCGGCTTGGGTCAACGACCCACGTACCGGCTTGTACGCAAGCGCAAGACCTTATTGTTGTTCATAGAATAGGTTCAGTTGTGCTTAATTTACTTTGGCAGATTTGGCACTTCAAGGTCAAAAGTAGTTTAGGATCGTTCAGTTACGCATTTGGGCATTCATATATTAATTTATGAATAAGTTTATGAAGTCTTGTAAAAAAGAACTTGATATCTAGTAGGCATCTCAAAGTTACTTTAACTATTCGACTAAAGCAGGTCTACCACAGGGTATATTATTATTGCCAAAGTTATATACGTTCATACATTGCTATGCCTACGTTGTAGTTCCAAACGTATGGCTCGCAAACATAATATAAATTCTTATCGTATCTTTATTTTTTAACAGATAGTCTAAGCGACGATAGTTACGTCAGCGTGGTCACGTACACACCGACGTGCGAATGATGTTTGCTCGTAAATTATGGCGCTGGTAGAAGATGGAGCCTGTCAGCAGCCATCTATTTTGGTAATCGATTCGGTGCAACCGTATGTAAACAATAAAAAAAAGAATGTTTTTTTACTGTTTACATACAATGCCAGGTTGAGCAGTTTATTAATTCTACAAAAAAATCTAGGAAGAAAAGACTACTATTTGAATATATAAAAAATTATCTCGTTTAAAGGCGATTACTCGTTTTAAAGCGAGTCCACTTTGAATTTATTTAAACATCGCAAACGAATTAATTTGCTAAAACATGTTTTTTCAACCTAATGTCAAAAGCGAGCTCAGAGGCATTTACAAATAAATTCTAACAAGGAATGAAATAATATGTAATATTTTTGTGTAACATTACAAGCGCTATTGGAGAATAATTGCGTGAGAGGTGTTATGATCTTCGGATTTAATAACATTAAATGGAAAAAAATAGAATTTTAGACCTGTTGAAATAGAATCTGTATAAACCATATTAACATTATCAATTTTACTCTAGCTGACAAAATATATGAAAAATAAGAACGAATACAAACGAATACGCAAGAAGAAACATTTCAATGACGACTTGACCATCTTGAATTAATATTAATATGAAAAAGATAAGTTCGTCAAGTTTGCGAACTTATCCTCTTATCAACGTACTCTACAAAATGCATCGTCTTCTCAAACCTCGTATGTTTTTTCCAACCGCGTGATACGAAGCGAGTCAATGGACTCACGAAGCTTAAGAGAAGAATTTTGAGTAGAGAAATTTCCTTGGAATCCTTAAAGCGGTAACACATTTAAACACTGTGCTCCTTATCAAAATTCATGGAATTATTTTCTAGCAAAATGACTTACAAAAAATTGAGCTGCAAAGTCCCGTCACTAACATGACATTTGCCTAGAGGTCTCAACACAACATTCTCCACCCACGTACCAAAGGCAAAAAGTGGGTAATCAGATATCACAATAGAAACATGACATGCGCATTGTTGCGGCTCGTTCACTTGCCTTCAAAACGACACCTGCGACGAGCGGCAATCCGCAAACTGGTTTGGACGGTCCCTCCGGTAAAAGCTTTATTTAGACCATAGACATATTTTTGTGCAAGCGGACGATGAAAACAAAAATTATGAGCGGTACGATGTTAAAAATGCTAACACAAAATAAAAAGCCAAGCTAGACATATAACAAAGATCTTTGGAGAACAGAAGTGTGCTTTAGTCATCATCAGTGAAGCTAAAAAAAAGTCATCCAGAATTTAGTAATGTTAATATTAACTTTCTAGTCAAATAGAATGGGCGACCTCCATAAAAAATCAAATTAGCGGAAGAAGAGAATTTAGAAGCACATCAGAAGGGATAGATAAATGCATGCGATATTTCTCAGTGTCAATAGTGAACACCATCATACAATTGTGCAGTTGACAAACCAGTGAAAATAGACCTTGCATTGAGTTAGAAAGCGTGGGCGATCTGATCGGTAATTAATAGCAACATTGGCCCGTTCGAGATCGGCTTCTTGCTCCACCATTGTTCTATTGGCAGCTTTAATTAGTGGCGAAAGTCTAACGAGAGTGGCGCGTGAAAGTCTCCCACAAGGTTCCACGTGCATTGTAGTGCCTTTTGCGACGGCCGTTCGTTGGCCAAGGTCGTAAGGATTCAGTTTTAATGCAATCTTATCAGCATATCGCGTATATCGGTGACGTTGTATTGCAAACAATAAGACAATCTTTTGAGTAGACCCATATTTGTGAATATTAACATCGGTATAAAATCCAGCAATACATAAAACAGTATAGAAATAGACATTTTAGTTGTAGAGGCTAAACGTCGATCATTAAATTATAGTTAATTATGGTATCAAAAAAAATGTACAATCGTTTTCATTATTGTCAAATTAATGATCAATCAAAAACGAATGAATCAATCAAAGTTGTTACAAGTTGCAGCTTGATTGTCGATTAGATTTGATATAAATAAATCATATATATAAAAAATTAGAACAACTAGTTTGTTTCGATAAAAATGTTACACGTTGATTAAGTATTGCCTATAGTTACAATACTGAGATTCGAATCGGAAATTTTACAGAAAAAATGTACATCTATTAAATCTATCATAATGGAAATATCTCGTAATATTCTGCGCGCTAGTGACAAGTGAAAGTTGTTATAAATAGATTATTAATAAGTTAATATTGTCTAAGAAAGAAACTCATTTCTTACAAATTTTTCGATAGCAGTTTCATAGTTATGTGCTATATCTAAGCTATATAATCAAGTCTAAGTCGAGGACTTTCACTACACTCTTATTTATGCATAAAAATTACAATTCACCGTTCAAAACACAGGAACTCTTAAAATTGCGTTCATAATCATGACAATTTATTTTAGAAAGAGAGCGATAAAATCGTACAGTGGGAAAAGACGTTTCGCCATCAAGGCACTAATAAAGCGACAATGTAATCGCTATCATTATACCTATTTATCGTAGAATCCTCAGCACACTAAAAACGTGTCCCAGCAACGTGACAACGAGATGTCAATAAAAAAGTTAATAATGACGTTTGTAACAGAAGAGTCGGTTTAATTGCTAATAGAATGCCTCGTCTTAGAACATTCTCACGGAGCAAGAAGATCCTATTGAAAGCGGTGGACCTTTTTTTTGTAAAATTGCAATGTTGCAAAGATGTAACAATAGAAGAGAGATAATATCAATAATTTCATAAGATTATTATGAAGTCTACTATCCATCACTTTCTTCCATTGATTTTAATATAAATGAAAGTATTTACAGTTTAAAAAGTAATGAAAGAAAAACAATAATAATCGAAATCAGTTAAGAAGTATCGGAAGCGTAGTTTCGGAGTATGAAAAGGAAGACGGACCGAGGAGAGGGAAAGAGAGAGAGAGAGAGAGAGAGATGCAACTTCAAAAGACCACAGCACTGATTGAATTAGCCACAAAGGTCCCGTTGGGCCCCTTTGTCGGGATCGAGGTGCAGTACACACATCAATTTAAGCAATTGAACGCGCTGTTGCTACCGCACATGACAGTGGCTACAAATATTTCGTTTGTGTCATATCTGTGAAGCCAACACAAGAATTATGAATGTTTTCCAAGTGCAATCCGCTATCTGAAATGCATATTCGATACAATCTCAAAAGAAAAATTCATTTTATTTTCTTAAATTCATTAAGAAAATAAAATAACCTTGATTTTGTACACCTTTTACATATTACAAATGCTTATACAATATAAGAAAATAGTAATGTGTCCAATGAAAGACAAACAATAGATCAATGTAAATAAGAATACGGACAGGGCTATTTCTTTTTTTAGCTTCATGAAACACAGACCCTTGGCCGTAAATGCGTAAAACATTGTATTAAATTAGCTTTTATTTTACTTCGCTTCAATCCATCGTCCAAAATTGTCAAAAGATTCAATAATTTACCGATTCTGATCGAACAGCACGCACAGCGGTAGATCGTTTCGCGAGGTGATAAAAACACTACATCACGTTTCCCGGCAACGAGCACTGAGCGCGCGTGTCGATGTGCAAATTATGAAAACCGCACGAGGTAACGCCATCTGAATACGGAGATGAGGAACCGGCGGAACGGTGAGAACCGACGTTCTTCAATAGTCGTTCGATTCCTCGAAAGAGGTTTCCGCGTCGCGTTTTTCCCCGAGGCGGAAACTTTTCGTCGCTTCTGCTCTTTCGTCTGATTCACATTCGTTCGTCGGTAGTAAACGTCGTGCACTTTCTCTGCTCGCGGCATCGAGAGATTTCCATCGATCCACCGACAACTTTCCAATGCGGATGCGCAGCAGTTCGTCGATGAGAGCTCTTCGGCGAGTCATGCCCGATCGTCCCGCGGCATTTCGGTCGCTGAAATCGTTCGGCGGCTCGCTTGAACTCGCCAAAGCACTTTTTCAACCGCTGGAATTCCTATGTTGAGAACCGGTCGCGCCGTCGCATTGTTCCGTTTGCGCTGCAATCGTCCGTGATCGATTTTTCTCCTCGCTGACCGGCGTCGTCTCTCGATTTTTTATACGAATGTTAATTGTACTGCTTACTTCGAATTCTTAATACGTTGCCTTCATTTCTTCCCAGTAGCAGCGTACTGGGAAGAAATGATTTAATACAACTTTAGCGATTGGCGGCAATCGATAATTTGTTGACAAAGATTTGTCTTGTCAAACTTGTTTAAAGTATGACAAGAAATAACAATGTTGAAGCTTAGTGAAAAATGCGTAGAATTCCGAGCGACTTAACATCAGACTTTGATAAACAGGTGGTTGAGAAAATGCGCTGAATACAAATAAGATTACGCCAAGGATGGACCTTAATGCTAATAGGGCACCCAAAGAGGCCGACGCTCGTGATGCGCCTGTTAACATTATAATTAGGAAATAAATAATTAAAGCACGCATCGTAAACATCATCGGCCAGATGCGAAATAGTAAGAATAAGATGACTCCTGCTCAGTTTTCTTGGTATTTTTCGATTTGCATAAGAAACGAGAAACGCAAACTGTGCCCTCCGACAAGAACCTCACACAAACGCCGACAACAGACGGATGTGATCCTAAGACGTGGATTATAATTGTTAATCACATTTCATTCGAAACAAGGTTTATGAGATGGGTTAATTGTATTACGTAAATTAGGTTTTAAAGGAAGAACTTTTTACATACACGAGCTGCATGTTGAGAACAAAATAAATATAAGACCTTTAAACTTTGTGAAAAATATAGCCAACACAAATTGCCTTAAACAATTGTCACCATTTGTTTCGTAACACACATTAATTACTCTCACGATGGTAGAGCCACGCAGCTGTCCCCGCTGCTGAATGGGCGGGTTCGATTCGGATAAGTACCACGACTTCTTGCTTCGGCGTTTCGTCCGGTGAGTGAGGTGGCCGGTGGCCCATCCCCCTCCCTCCCCTTCCTCAAACTGCCTCCAGCCCCTTCCTTCTTCCTCCCTCCCCCCTTCCATTTGTCTGCCTCTCTCTCAATTCCCTTCTTAAAAAATTCCCCCACTGTAGCGTACCCGTAGCGTGTAGTGGGCGGCCATGGTCCCTGACCATCGGGCGCTTCGCTTGCTCGTTTGTCAGCCTAAGCCATCCATAAGAGAAGCAAAAACGTAGTACATTGTCGATTGATGTGTCTGGTGAATAATTTTCCTTTTGCTGCTTACTACGTTTTCGCTTTTCAGCGTTGATATAATATTTGCTTTTAGAGACAACTCTATTTTAACGTTTCCGCAATTGAGATTTGTCATTTTGGAATAATGTAGTGTTTCATTTTTGTTTTCAGTTGTGCGGCTGTCGCGGTTTTTATTCCAATTTTGGTGTAAGAGTAACTTGACGGCGACTATGTTTCTGTGAAATATATTCGCAAGAAAATCTCTTGTTTCATTTGTTTGCTCCAACTGCGGCGTTATTTATTTTACCTATTGTCTCAATGTTCATACAAAACGTTAAAGGCCAAAAATATTATTTTGTGGTTAACTATTCAATATTTTTAACCAATGTCCGAAGAGACAGTTGTTATTGGGCCTTGAATTTGAAAACATTCAAAAATTTCAAAAAGGGATATGTATGTTGATGGAAGTATATAGCTACATTAATTTAAATTCGTTCGTCGAAAATTTATGTTCAATAACTGCTAAATCGCATTGTGAGGACTGATAGAAATGTTAAATCTGACAAAGAAACACCCAAAATAAAATTAAAAGGTCACTTTTGCAGCTTGTTCTAGTTGCTGT
>DWHO01001979.1:0-14168 GCA_018247575.1 Eurytides lysithous rurik | reverse complement strand
ACCCGCGTGCCCCTTGCTCTCACGGTTTTGGAGAAATCAAGTGTTGCTATTTGCAAAAATTTTTGGCCCACCCTATACAATGTTTAGTATTCGCATTATTAAGAGTAATATTTGCCATTTCCATACTTGGTCACAAAATTAAAAACATGTCAGTGAATGATTTACGTCAAATGGTCGACGCGAGCGCCGGAATCAGTTCAATTGAATGAATAATTTATGAACGCACCGACCGGCGGCGGCGCACAGATTAAAAAGTGCGCATATTGATGTCTAAATACAATGTGGGCTGGCGCGCAATTAATTCCGTTCGACGACACTAGATACTAGCTGAAGTAGAAATGAATATAAAATTTGTTATTTCGGTAATAATTATAAGATTAGTTTTTCATGCAACATATACCATAAACAATTAATAACTTCATTATTAACAAATTAGGAGCAATCAAGCGACAAGCAATTCCGGTGTATTTTTTATTGAGAAGAAAAAGTACAATATCAGCCCCTAACATTTTTTATTAAATATTTTTTATCATGCAAACTAATGGCGTTGATTTTCACATAGCTGTTACATCTATAAGAAATTTTAATGCAACTATATTTCAAAAACCTTAAAAAGTCTCTCATCATGTATAAATTTTTCACAATGGTTTAATGCTTTTAAACACAGTTGTAATGACATCTTAATACCACTACAGATAATTATTGTGTACAATTAAACTAAAAACCCTCAAACACCATGACTAGCAAGTCAAGACTCTGATTATACGATTCAAACAGATAAAACACCAGGAGTGTCTAAATTGATATTGGTGGTATAAATATTTAAAACGGTAGTGTAATAGGGATGTCCATGATAGACGTTGTGGATGGGACATTTATTAAAGTAGTACGAGTTACGAGTATTAAAAAATTGTAAAGTGTCTTTTTAATAACCGTCTAGATTAATATTCTGTTTATTAACTTAAAAGTAATACTATTAAAATTAATTCTAACAGCGTGGACAAAGAATATTTAGCAGTGCCAGTATTTATTGTTGAACTTAACATATGTAAAAATAATTGCATTTATATTATGCATAGAAACATGGAATTAAAACTTATAAAACTTCA
This sequence comes from Eurytides lysithous rurik, assembly GCA_018247575.1. Lineage (NCBI taxonomy): Eukaryota > Metazoa > Arthropoda > Insecta > Lepidoptera > Papilionidae > Eurytides > Eurytides lysithous. The sequence goes on along the minus strand of DWHO01001979.1, from coordinate 13,059 downwards.
CGATATTTTCCTTAAAATACATAATAAATCAGTCCATAAACTGATTAAAGGATTTGATATCAAATGGCTGGAGTATACTTAATAAGAGGCGAGGGCTTGGACACTGAGCAACCATGGCTGTCAACAATCTGTCTGAGAAAATTGAACTTTAACCTGGATTTACGTCTACATGGCTGGCGGGCCAAGGTAGATAGCTTTGTTTACCGATAGAAACTTTGCAGTGACATACGATAATTGCGATGCAGTGGCGATAGCGATAAGCAATAAACTGTCTGCGCCTTCCGAAGTGTCACGCATTTATGTGCTCCGTACTGAGCTTTGCTATCTTTCTTGCAGATCTCGTATCGGACGGATCATTGAAATATAATAAAGTGTGAAAAAAGCATACGTCTGTTTGTTTATTGAGAAAATATGGCACAAAAATAAATTCAATTAAATTACTACCTGCCCCTGCAGACGTTCACCTACAGTTACTGGTTTATTACTGAACTGTTTCATATAAAAAATTAGGAGCGCCCGTAGTACATTCCAATAGTTATAGCATACTTTAAAAATACTTCAGTTTTAACTTAAATAATCAACTATTTATGAACAAACTTTTTATTCATTTGTTTAACAGCGCTCAAGTTTTTAGCTCGACCATACAAGACATCATCTCGACGTTATTTTGTTAAGTTATTAATGTGAAATGAATTCGTGTCTTTGGCCCGACTAGCTATTACTTCAGTTGATTAAAAAAAAAAGTTAAAGATCTTTATACGTTAATCAATTGCTAAAGCATAACGCATCCGCTCACTTCTTCTGAGTAGAGAATAGAAATTTGTACTTCATGTCACATTTATTTCATATTGTTTCACTCCGACATTTTAACAAAACTTGCACAGATAATACTTTATTATTAAATCACCAATTTTAAATGTCATACCTTGTTTTCCTTTCTGTCTAGTCCTGAAATTCCCCCGTGTCCCAGTTTTTCCAATTTCATGGGCACCTGCGGAATACGTCAGGGTGGGCGCCTATCGTCCAATGCACGCTCAGTCCATTTCCATAAAAGCCTCTTCAATCTCGCAAAACGTTTCGGGAATTTCAATTCGCGCTTAACGTTTTTTTCTCTCGTCCTTTACGGTTATTTTCGTACCGTATACTAAATATTCAGTAGTTAAAGTAATTTTCAAATTGCTCCCAAAGAGCAGCAAAAGTGTGATTATGAATTGTCGCACTGTAAGATTTTAATTTAATTTACATTTCAAAACTAAGTTTAAAAATATTAAAAACAGTCCTTTCTATGTTTGTTTATTTTAAAATGTACTTTTACTGATACACTTTTAATGCTAAAATCTTTTAGCATTAAAAGTGTAATCGAAATAAAAATTATTCAAATTATTTTAAATTGATATTTATTGATCAATATACTCTACGGATTTTATCGCGTTCATAATAAATTTCTCAATCTCTCCACTGGATTGCTGTAATTTAAAACGAACTTGTACCGTTAATTCTCAAAAAAAATCTCATTTAATAATATTTCTGTATTATTCGCGTGACTACTGGAAATCACAGATTCGTGTAATTTTTTGTTCTGATAAAAAAAAAGCAGGAACGACGCGATTGTAGTCAATTAAAACATTAAAAATTAATCTCTGCGCAAAAGAAATTAATTACTGTAAGCCACAAGTACTCAAACAAAAAAAATTGCGTGAGTAAAATATGTTTACTATGTTAAATTAAGAATTGAACTTTTTATTTAGTTAACAACATGAAGTTTCAATATTATATTTTGTTTCTTTTTTACTTTTCTTTTCTGACCTTCTGGTTTTAAATGGTTATGGGTGCTATTAAAATAAAGTTCCGCGCTCACAGATGTCTTTGCAGCTAGGACTATTACCATCACGCACATGTGTCGACAATTCGTTATTAGCTTGTGATCGCGACTAAACTGCCAGTGCTCTTTTGTAATGTCGACTTTTTAAATTTTGATTTTGAATTGATTTACTGATTAAAAGACTTTTCAACCATCGAACTTCCAATTAATCACTCCGGCATTTTACCTGTTCTATACAATTTAAAACGAAACATTTTTGTTGTTGAATAGTTTCCAGTAACTTCCATTATTGTACAGAATTCGATACTTCAACCACATGTGAGGGGATTTACGAGAATCTATATATAACATATTGTAGTATGCTGTATTACACAAATTGTTTTTACTTATGTAGTTTTTACCAACAACCGTAATTTCTAGAAGAGTAATATGTCCATCCAACACCATAATACAGTTAATTTGTCTTATAATAATGTATATTCTCGTATCTTAAACTTAAAAACCTATATAGACAACTTGACACCTATTTATTGATTGAAATTGCTTTTTTTATGGATTATTCTGACAAACGAGCAAGCGGCTCAGCTTGTAGTAAGTAATCACCACCGCCCATGGACATTTGCAGCATTACAAAATTTGCAAATGCGTTGCCAGCTTTTAAGAAGGGAGTGAAAGAAGGAGGGAGGAGGAGAGAGGAAGCGGAAAGAGGCGAGGGAATGAAGAAAGTGAAAGAGCAAAAACACTTTCACTTTACGCCGATTTTCTGTGAAGTCGTGGTACTTACGGGGTGTCCGATTCGAACTAGCCAATTCAGCAGCGGGAACAGCTGCGTGGCTCTACCACCGTTAAAATCTTTATTTTAACGGCTTATTTACGTCAATTACGTTCAAGTATATTTCAGTGACAAATTACAAGTCAAATTCCAAAATTATAATTTGCAGTCGTTATGATTTAAAAAAAAATAACGGTCAAACTTAAAAACGCAGTTAATTGCTATCATGATTCGACCACTGGGCTTCCACTAGTCAATAATAATTGAATATCTAATTGAGTTAGTTCGGGTCATTGTTTGGCCGTTCCAAATTATTTTCGGTGTTCATGCTTACTTTAACATTATTTAACTCACTATAACATTATTATTTGGAAATTGAATTGAAATTAGGCTATGCCTAATGGCATGTAATCATAATCCTGTAGTTTTTTTTTATGTATAATAAAGTAACCAGCGACTTGGCACTGCTTTGCGCTCGTCACCTAGAGACATAAGAGATAGAGTCTCTATACAAAGTAATTATATCAGTGTCATTAATGAACAATTAAATAATAGTAGGGTGGTAAATCTGCTACATAGCTTTATTATATTATTATTATTAGTCTTTATTTTAGGAAATTGGTAATATTCGTGTAAATACAAAGCAGTCGTTCTGTAGTATTTTAAATTAAAACTTAAATTTATTAACAACATACGTCATTAACTAATTAATAAGTTATTTATTTATCTGTTTGCTATATTGCGTGAAGTACAAGTGTTATTGATTCCGCGTTTCGTCCCGTGAGTAAGGTCCGGTGGCCCGTCCCCCTCCCTCCTTCCTTCCCTCACCCTCCCCTCCCTACCTCTGCGTCCATGCCCCCTTCCTACTTCCCTTCCCGCTCCCTCTCGCCTCTTTCCTCCCTCCCTCACCTTCTTCACCCCTCTCACTCCTTCTCCGACTTTCTCCCTTCTCCTCTCTCTCTCAAAAATTTCCTCCCTTAAAGGCTGACAAAGTTCTGTAATTTTACAAATGTCCATGGGCGACGGTGATCGATTACCATCAGATGAGCTACTTGCTCTTTTTTCAGCTTACTACATTAAAAAAAAATATGATATATTGAAAGAGCTATTTAAACTCACGAATTTATTCTTGTTACAAACTCAGTTTATTAAATTAGAAAATATATTGACTATCAATATATTCAGCGGAAAGCTTTTTTATTCGTTTCCTTTATTTTTGATTTATTTTTTCTCAAAATGAATTTTTTAAAAATTTTCAATTATTCTACCGCCAAGAAGTATTTTTTCTTTCGTGCCTTTCGTGTCTTATTCTGTAAGTGTTTAAAGTTTTAAAAAGTTCGCGCGTTTAAAGTCATTAATCGCACGTTCAACATTAAACGACGGACGGTATCAACTAGGCCAGTGCATTGTGGCTGACACAAAGGAAATGAGTCACTGTAATGTAGCAGCAACCTTAACGGCTGCATAACTCAACGGACCGCCAAGATGTATGCAAATGCCGCCTTTGTGCGAAAAACGGCACAGCTGACTCCGACTTTGCATCCGTGATATATTCTAATCGTTATGCATATCAAAATGATATCGCTGGAGGCGTATTGCGACGAGGATTAAGGTGCTCACCCATTGCTTGCTATAGAACTTTTACTATTATTATATTGAATGAAGTGCGATCTACAGCCGATTACTTACTTAAGTAAAAGGTTACTTATACAATGCCTTGTGGATATCCTTATTAGTATCACAAATGCAAATTATCTTTGGTTTTTCGTCCTTTTACATAAATGTATGTAGAACTCCTTGAGCTCTAGTTTGCGTTGTCCTCTAGGAACATTTCCAACTTTTTTCTTTTAGAAACTTTAAACAGTTAATAATAAATCCGGGTTTGCCCAATTTCTTGCATTAGTAGTATTTTGTGTCATTTATCGTTTTCGTTCTTGGAATAGAAACTGGCTAATGTCAATTCCCGATCTGCATAATGATTAAATAAATAAATAAACAAATACTTCGGATTCATAATATCAATATGAACAAGATTTAGCTGATGATCCAAAACGTTGGTACAGTCTGGATTAATTTTACGAAGTATACTTTTGATTGTACTAATATGGGTAAACTTACGTTGTTGGTACTTTGTAGTTGGCAGAGATGTTTACATGCGTCGGACAGTCAAAGATCTGTCTTGGTGCGTACACATTGGAGTTCGTTGACCCGGAGCGATGCGGGCTCCGAATTCGGTAGTTGATTCCGCGCCCGGGACATTAATCGGACGTCACATTTCTCGGATACGATGGAAGGGAAAGGAGGCACTAACGCGAAGTGGAAATAGCGAAGTTTTTATTGGTAGAGAGTCGCTACATCCTTCACGTCTGTCTCATGAATATATGTGCAGCCACTCCACCAAGTTCAAGCCGCACCTCGTTGCATGTTTTATTAAGACTGATATGACTACAAGCGATCACACTTGTAAATAGTAGTAGTAAACATAGCAATAAAGTTATAAAAGTCATAGCCGTAATAATGGGTAATGGGACATACTATTATTTAACTTAGTTTCTAAGTCTCATTTATACACTTTATCCATTTATATAAGTAATAAATTAGTAAATATACGTATATATTGATAAATTGCTGATAACATTTTAAGAACAATGTAATAATAATGTTAAAATAGAAAATGTACAAGTTAACACGCATTACATACGATAACAGCTGGATTCTCTTCCAGAAACTAAAACGGACACATGCATCAAGAAAAACATATGTTTATAAAATACATGTTACTATTTAGTTTTCTACATAAAACCTCCAAGTCCAAAACATACGATCATATTCTCATATTGACTGTCTGATTGTGATCATAAAATGTGACCAAATTCAATTTAAAGTAACATCTTATAGTTTATTGCTCTATTTTTCCTCAGAATTTGCAATTCCGTCCCGTTGCTTCCAAATCTATAACCGTGAATAAGACGATTACGACTTCTCGAGTCATCGAATAGACGTCGATAGGTTCGCAAGGAGGTCCAGTGCCCTACAATCTGTTTACAACAGTAGCGGATAAATCTACTAAAGGCTGTTTCACGCATGATTTCTACTCTCCGCCACGGTCGACCGCGTTTTGTCCCGTCATTTTCTCTTCTGGCGTAACGTTCGCAAAAAAGGCTCCGACTTTGGCATTCGGTTTATATTCGAAATCGCCCGATTATTTTTTTGTCACAGTTGTCAGTTTTTTTTTAACCTGTTGTAGAAGCTTAACGATGTTTAATGTTACTCTGCAATGAGTAATATTTTGACTCCAATAATTTCATTAATAATTTGTTCATAAAGATAGGTATATAAAATGTGTAATGTCGTTGCTATGTCAATATGCACTTTTTTGTGTGAAAAGTTTTTAAACAAAGGAATTCGATATTTCATTTAGACATTTCCTATGACGTGAAAAACATTGTCACTATCATCCATTTTTCTTATGTATTTATTGTATTCTTTAACAATTTCCATTGCCAATAAACGAATCGTACGATACATTTTTTAAGACAGGAAATATAGTTAATGATAAAAGAAAATGGTTTTCTTCTTTATAATTTTGCTTAAAATTTCTTTAGAAATAAATAATTTATATTTCGTCTTTAAAAGTATTCAGAAGAGCCGCAATTCGAGATGGACTCAGAAATTAGATTCCACCTTCCCAGGAGCTTAACTATAACAAGTCATTACTGAAATTGCTTTGAACGCCTTATTTCCAGTGCTATAGAGTTACCTGTCGAGAAGCGTCCCCGCGGGAACCCGTCAAAGGGATTTAGGGTAAAGTCAAATTGTCTTAGCGTAAGTATGAACATCAAAGATCGCATTGCAGATGGCTCCGTTAAAACTGGATGTTTACGTCTCAAATGAATACGTCTTGATCTATGCTTTGTTGTATATTTCACAATATCCTTCCACGTTTGAATCGAATTGCCGGAAGATTTAGATATCATTGTTTCATTTTTCACGTTTTACCACTTAATTACGCAACTTATAAAAAGTGGAAGCTCCTCTTGTTTTTTATCAGTTTTGCAAAACTTTTTACTGCGCGAACAGGCTGTTTATTCTTGAGCCTATCTTAGTTTTGGTGCTTCTTTTACGCTGTTTAGTCTGTAAACTTTTTTAGTACTATTTTTTTTTACGCTGTCCGCTGTGTGAGAGAACTTACTCTTTTAACGTTTGGCTACATTCGTAAAATATCGGTGGTGTAATGGGTGTCAACAGGGAGCGACTATCACTTGACATCAAAGGAATCGTATTCTCGGTTACCCTTGATGGACTTTCACTTATTTTATAATATTTAATGACAAGACTACCAAGTGGAGCCGTTGTTGAACAAGACATTTGCCCGTAAGGGAACGTTGCCATTTAATGTTGAAACAACTGAAAAGTGAAAAAAACAAGGGTAGGTTTTGCGTCGTGCCGCTTATATAAAATATCACATGGTAAAACCATGCACAGTGAAATGTTTGGATCGTTGCATTTAAAACACCAACACAATATCGTCTTGCATACTACTACTTTTAAAAATAACAACTTTCTTCTGTAAAAGATTCCTAAAATATGAAAATGGCTTACACGGTATAGGCTTGTATTGATTGCCTTGTAGAAGACAGGCGTGAACTTGTAGAAGATCTCCGTACTTTACGAAGAAAATTCTGTTTGTTCACTGATTTAAATTAAATACTCATTGATATATAATTTATTATATATTTGTATTATACGTATATATTTTTCTAATAAATCTATATCTATGCTAAATTGGCACATAACTGTTTGTCGTTAGAATGACTTACTATGCAGTAGCACCAACTTCCTACCTACCTACCACTCAGTGGCGGTACTACCATACAAGGCCAAAAGCCCGGCGTGCCCTACTAAGGGGTAAAATTTATAAATCTTAATTAGCATATAATTCCCCCAACGCTCAAATTTAAAAATAAACTATTCGGTACCGCCACTCACCAAAAACTGATGAATTAAAAAATTCTTTATTGTTATGATATAACATTTGATTTTCGTTTCTGATTTGATGTTTTACGAGTACAATTCAAGTGAACTTTTAAGTACACGAGTCTTAAAGCGTCCAAACCAGATTAAAGCAATAAAAACAAAGACACTGATTGCGCTGTTAAAACAGTTTCGATATTTTCTCTTTTCTGTTCAAGGTGTTTTTTTTTTACATAATTCAAGGTAAATTCGACCGTAAACTGGCGGGGAAAGTGTTTATTTTAACGAAATTGTACTCATTGATCGATCGATGGTGGGATTATATACTTTAGGTTGTTAATGTTAAGGTTCGAAGTTGGCTAATTGGTGATAATCTCTCCGTGTTGGTTGCAGTGTCGCAAGTTGCCCTATCGAGTGTCAGGGACACGCTCTGCTCACATTAAGAAGCTAAAATAAGTTCCCGTGTTGTGGTATTAACGGAAGTGCAGTGATAAAATATTAAATATACTTGTGTAATATCTTCAACATCTGTTAAAATAGGATAGCAATAGCTGGTCCGTGGATTAAAGGAACTATCATTAACGTATATTTTGGAGCTTTGAGAAAATAAATCAACTCTAACAAAACTTTGTACGCTGTCGTACGCTTCTGTCATTGACTATAAATAAATTTAATCGCATTCTACAATTTGTAATTTGCGTAAATTGAAATGGATACGTCTATGGAAACTTAAGTTTCTGTTTTTCTTTGCAAGTTTTGTAATTGCTATAATCTGACATTTCATTTCACGTGTACAATGTCATGGCTCACTATATTGGTACATGTGATATTATAATTATTGTATAAGAGTTGTGGGTATTGTATTAATAACATGGTTGCTACTACGATAAAGAAACTGTTTTAACTTAGAAGGACTAATGCATAATATACTTCTTATCTAAATAACAGAGACGTCGATAGTGTCTTTCACCTTATTGCCCGACTACGGTGCAGTTTAAAAGTAATTTTATAGTCAGTATACATATATAGGTATGTGTGTTCGATCTAAGAATCTGAGTCGATTTTCACAAATAAGATTTTGATATAAAAGGGTTATGCACTAACTCATAAACATATTTGAAAAAATTGCCGGACTCTATCGAAAGGATATCTGAGGGTGATAATGTTTTAACACATTTTTAAGAAAAACAGGTTTGTCATAAAGTAAAAGATGTGTGACTTTTTCATAATATAGTATTTTTTTCCATATGCGGTTTTTAATTATTTAGTCCTCTGTCTTAATAAGTTAAATATATCGGCATCGCTGTTTTCTTTTTGGATCATGTAATTTAATTAAATTTATCATTCACTTAATTATCGCCGCCGTATTCCCCAGACGATAAGCAAATGTACGCTCATTTAGAAAAATGCTGCTTCATCGATAAATTACCTTAGAGATCTTCAACTGTGAGGTCGGTAATTTTACTGTAAGTAATGCAAGCCCTTAAAATTATTCGACGACCACAAAGCGTGACGAGATTGTTTCTCCTCTTAAGAATTAATACTCACGACGTGACATTATTCGCTTCTCCCACAAGAAGTTCCCACTGAGCACTCGTCCATTTCCTTTCATTGCACAGTCATCTGTCTTATCTATTCGCTTCATATCTCTGTTATTAACGGGTACGTTGACTGGGAACTTGTTCGACTACGGCGCGCTCCTTACATCCGTTTCGTAGCGCTGTTCTGTTCGCTTTTATTCAATAGTACGATTAAATTGATTTATGCGCGGTCTGTCTACGTGAACGTCGTACTGTATTGCGCATTAGACTTTTAAACGTATCGTTTCTGCGCTTTAACCGGCCGGTGTATGTTTGATATAGTTCGGGTTACAACTCGATATTGTAATGTGTACTGAACATGTGATGGAATTCGCAAGATATGCTTCGCCCTTCAAAAGTAAAGAGATATAAATATATCTCTTTACTTTTGAAGGGTTTACGGTATTTAGAAATCCGATTTTAATTCACGTTTGGAAAAGAGATTTCAAAAAGTCGAATGAAAATGTTTCTGCTACTCCCTATTCATGAAATGTTTATGTTATTTATTTCACTAATTTAATGTTAAGATTTAAAATAATAATTTACCTAATAATTTGTCTCGGTCCTAAATAAAAGCCGAATATAATGACGACAAAACATACTCGTTGAAGAGGTTGTTTGACGTATTAATATCTAACTGAACAGTAGCTTCTTGCGTCTCAAATAAACCGAACCAACCTCGAAAACCCGCCTGGCGAGATGGCGGCACTAGATATTTAAATATATACATCGTGCATAAGATATTAGTTTTATCTCTGTTGTTTACCCGAATGCATCTTTTATAACACAATTCTAGACGACTTCATCGTTTGGCTGATGATATTTGCTAAGTGTTCGTACTTACCTCACAATTGTCAACTGGGTGTTTGTAAAATGTACAAATAGTTTTTCCGCCTCTCATGGTTGATGTAAAGATAATTGAGGTAAATTATTCGCCTCTATACACATGAATGTTATCCTACTTTTAAGTATATCTTAATAAAAAAATCAACCAAGTCAAAATAACTTAAAACATATTAAATATTAAAAAAAAAACAAAGCAATTTAAATCCTAGAACTAGGATAAACCATTCAACAACTTGTCTTTTTTAATGTGGATGATATTTATTAAAGAACTTATTTGCATATAAAATGTGTTAATAAGCCTACTAAGAAAGGCCGGGACTGGTCAGGATTCCTACGCCTCCGCTTTCTTAGTTTGGTGCGTACCTTTGATGTCAGCATATTTAACACCTACACAGTAAGCGTCACATCACTTAACATTTATAGGCGCGACTAAATTACTCGACAAGTTCTTTATTAAGATACACTTTAAATCCGTCCGTAAAGAATTTTTATCACTTTTAGGGAGGAGTTATTTCGCATCTAGCCTATTAAATGATTGATGCGCCCGTCGCTCCAAGATATACGATAATGAACCTTCTCTAGAAAACAATTGTATTTAAAAACATTGTTTCTAAGAGCAGAACACTTCTGTAAATTATATGTCTGCTTTGCGGCACAATAACATCAATTTGTGTGATGCGTCCCATAGCAATTTTTGTAACAAAGTTCAATCACGGCACTATTCACACATTCTCTGAAGCACGGCGTAGATTAGGATTACATTTGTCCTTATGAGTAAGGTAACTTTCCATGGACCATCTCAGTAACCGCTGTTTTGTTTGTTTGTCTATCCGTCAGCAACTTCTAAATTACGCTATATAGCTCGGTAGAAATAGTTAATAAATATAAGAATAACTATATTAAATTTTAATTCCTCAGTTTAGAATCATTAATTTCGTTATATTTGATCATAATTTTATTTTCAATAACTTTTATTTTTTCCTTGCTTACGATTACTGCATTATTACAATTACTATATCCTAGAAGAGAAATGTAAATTTAACCAAGTGATATATATTACAATGCTCACTTTTCTGCCACTGGCCAACGCGCTTCACTAAAATGGGTTTCTGCAGAATACCAGCACTGGCCACTCCCTTGGAGTGATCAACATAATGCCTAGCAGGTGACTCTGTCGACTCAACACTGCAACGCAATTCTTTTTCTTTTTACTTTTTTTTTCGCAATTGATTAATTATGTATTGTATGTTTTGAATGTACTTATTATGAAATGTGTTATGTGTTGTATGTTGAGTTGATTTAAAGGTTATTATTATTAATACAGTCAAACTGTGTGAAACTTACTAAGGATACTTTTAATACTGAAAACATCTAATAAAGTTTCAATATATATAAAAGAGTCGTGTTGTATGTTCAATAATAGCTATAAATTCCATGTTGATCGTCCCCGGTAACAGTACCATAAAGGGTCAAAATCACCTCTTATTATTATGCAAACGTCCATTGTGCACCACTTCCTGAGTCGTTGAGGCTTCCCATACCACTTTTATACGGAGCTGGTTTCCCCTATGGACAGTCAGCGTATTAGGAGGCGAACTGCGACCTGCGAGGCTTCATTCAATATTTACTCTATTTGCTCGCTTCATTCGCTATACTACCGAAATAGAAAACCTAAACCCATTTATATCGTTGTCTGAACAACTTTTACATACCGCCCGTAGATCCGGTAACTATAATACTTGATGAGAATACAATCTAATAATTAAATTACAAAGATACACCTACTTCTGTTTTTACACGTTAGATAAGTTTCAGATAAAACCGCGTATGTACGAAATATTTTTTTTTCCAAGCCGTATAAAAACATAGTTGGATGTGCACAAAAAAAACTATTTATATTCCATCATCTAACCTAATTTTACGTTGCAGACTCTGATCTATGTTCGTTTTCCTTTCACGAGGCTTTTATTTGTAATAAAAATAAAATAGAGAAATCTGTATGTTATTTGTATAGTATAAGTCTTGTAGTACATTTCTAACTTTAAACGATATTTTTAATGCGAAAATGTTGTTTGTTGGTTCTTCTTTCACGCAGAAATGGAGTAACAGGTCGACTTCCTTTAAGAAAGATATTCTTGTATTCAAAATTGATATTAAAATAAAAATTTACCACAAAAAAAAAATTCTTAATCACTCGGATTTTAAAATTGTAGCTTTATTTTTTGTATTTTAAAATTTGGCGCGCATCATGAATAAAATCAAACGTTACATACGGAAAATACAAAGTTGGCGCATATTTATTTTGGTACGTAACGAATAACTTCAAAAAAAAAAGGGAAAATCTCTTTCGTCGTGGCCACATAGCCGCAAGCTCAGTCTAACCCTACGTATACGTTTGACGAGCAGTCTCTACACACCCCTGTAGCCTTTACAATCTATTTGTAAGGCGATGAGTATATAATTTTCCCCTCACAAGAAGCGACGCGGCATTTTTCATTCCCCGCAGGCTACGCTGCCCCCGTGGGACTTGCATTCATTGTATTTTGCTCCGAATAACTTCCACGTTAAAGTCTTTAAAATTCCTATTACTTTGACGCGCGCCCGCTCAGATATTTAAACGGGAGAAGTGATTTTTGAAGTTGAGCGGTATTCCAGCGACGATAGTAGTAAGAAGAATAGTCGATATCGTATTATTTTCACTATTCAAAATCTTAAGGGCATAACTGACATGTGTAAAAGAAAGCGGTCGATTCATGCGATTCGCTTTATAGTAAAATGGTTCAATATGTTAGGACTTTATGACTTTTTTGCCGAGACCGCCCGATGTAGGTAACAGATTCGTCAGTTGTTGTAATGTGTATATAATTATTTATTATTAGGCTTATAGGCTTATATTTATTATTGCTTCATATATCTAGGTAAGCATTTTTTCCTCGTACATTTAAAAAAAACTTACCAAACTACTTGTTTGTCGCCTTACTTATTGAAAAAGCGCCTGATGCACCTATGTGGCTGCAATTTCTTTGTCTTCCAGTGTTAAAAAAATAAGTGTTTCGTCCCCCCCC
>DWHO01001978.1:0-14168 GCA_018247575.1 Eurytides lysithous rurik | reverse complement strand
CCCGTAATGCCCTAATCCAACTAAGAAATAACAACACAAAGTCATTGCCCTCCGCGGGATTCGAACCCACGACCTCCTTTTGTAAAGGGCGGGCCTATACCACTAGGCCACGGAGGTAGTTGATGCAATATAATATCTCCCGTATAAGTGGTTTATCTCTTGTACATTGGCCACTGGTGTCATGGGTAGCGAGGGATATCATTATAATACCAATATTATTATTATTATTATTATTATTATTATAGCCTTCACTTCCAGTCAAACATCGCTTGACTGAGTTATAAAACGCTTTGTAGACAACATAAAAATTATATATGATAATTATTATACAAAAAACTCGTTTCCTACCTCAGTTTAGTTTTCTCCGATGAGACTGTTGAAACCTATATGTCATGGGTATTTTCGAATATCAACTGTTTTCGCATACTTCAATTTATATCGCGAGACAAAATCCATTTTCGTCATCAGAAACGTTATCGATTTTGGTTATTTATGTGTTTTATAAGAAGTTTCCTATGGCACTACAAATAATTTAGACAACGTATAAATAACATTATTGGTCAGTAAATTAGATAGATTACTCTTGCATTATGTGTTAGTACAATCTCATTAACGACATTTAAAAAAAGAAGCCTTAGTTAATGTCCGTAATATTTTGCATAACGGAATAATGGACTTCTTAATTGTTATAATATACTAAGTGAAGTAATTTTTCAATGTTATTTAAGAAATAACTGAGTAAAAATATATATAAGTTCATGAGTGTTTTGGATGGTTTCTTGTGAGAAGTCTGAGAGAGAAGCGCTTTAATCTGCCCTTTTGTATTAATTATTTCTAATAATTATTTAATTATAATATGCAATAAAGAACAAATAAAATAAATGAATGAGTCTTGTGCATCGTTTCTTCTTTCGCAACTCGCACACGACTGGCAAACGGTAGCGATGTAACCGTGTGATGTGATGTGTGTGTGATCTCGAATACAGTAACATCAGCACAATAAATCCCGCGTAGCGTCTTATCTTTATGGGCCGGTATTAATCCGCCGTCAACGAAGCGGGCGTGTCCACGTGGATCGTGCAGGCGGTGTCTGGTGCGTGGTGAAAAAAGCCACGGGTATTAACCCAGTTGTCGGCTATTCCGAGCGCAAGCCAGTGCCGCGCGGCAGGCGCATAGATCATACGGCCCATCGACCATTATCGGAGATGGACGGCCGATATCTAGGCTGTTGCTTCACTATTGCCGGTAGCTGCCTCCATTCGATGTGTTGTAGGTCGCTTAGCAGAGCAATAATTGCCTACCAATATAACTTAATCGATTGACTCGTATATGGGATAGCTATTACATTGTGTTAAGGCTTAACGTAATGTAGCCGTATTTTAAAAGAGCAACTGTTGAGTTTCTCGCCGGCTCTTCTCAACAAAACTGCATTCCAAGCCGGTGGTAGCTTTCTCATGAACACAATGCAAAAATGACGATTCAAAAATGCTTGTAAAGGTCTATTTGAATAAATATATTTTGATTTGATTTGAATAATCATACCGATTGATAGATCGTAGTTTATAATGTGCACATGACGTTTTGCCCGCGGTTCCAACTGTTAGCGAAATACCTAGTTATACTTTTTAACCTTTGCTGGGAAAAAGAAAATATGGTATTCCTTCGAACACACTCCGCATTTATAAAATTAATGAGTTACTCGTCTTTAAAACGGACCTCTGGTGGGAGATAGAAAAACAAAACAACAAACGAATGCTCGTATTGTTAGCAGGGGAGGGGAAAGAGTATTGCGCTTTCAATCCGGAAATGAATCTTCTTTAATTATTGTAGAAAAAGTTCGTAATTCTAATATTCTTTTTGACATTTTTTGTCAGTTGTCAACCGAGTTTTTTTTTTATTCTTTGTGCGTTGCTTCCATAGAAATTTCTTTATTTTTAGGGAACCTTAAACCTTTAACGGTACATATACATAAACAGACTTTAGGATAAAAAAGGAAAATGCGTGTTAGAGGTATTGTTAGACTAATTGGAAGTTAATTATTTGTTCATTTGAGGCAGGTTTTACCATTTTTATAAAAAAAAAATTGTTTTAGAATGCAATAGAATATAATTGTTTGCTTGTTATTATAATGTAACCTATTTGTTTGAATAGCCAGGGGAACAAGATGCACAATATAAATACAAACTGTGAAAAAGAAAAAAAGATAAAACCTCTATGGCGGGAAAAAGATTGGAAATATATTCCATTGAATGACATTTACTTTTTTTATACCGTTACTTTTGATTTACAAATCGCAAATACTCGACAAATCCTTTGGTATAATTGCAAACCGGGTCATCGCTCCTACGTTGTCGATTATCGCTATTTACGACTTCGTAATGAAGTACTTGAACAATTCATCGGCTGGTTAAAAAATTCGCCGTTGAACTATATAAAATCTGGAAAATAATGATGCTACAGTGAAAGGAGTTACATAAAGAATCCGATTTTGGATCGAACCAAAAACCACAGATTCAACGAACTTCTAACACATCAAATTTTAATGAATATAAAGAATATGAACTGATCGCTCGCTCCCATCATTTGTTTCTTTTAACAAACCAGATGTTGCAGAAGAATATTCTAAAGGTCATTCCAACCAAAAGAAAGGCCTAGTAATGACAAATTTTTTGCATGATTTGTATTTTGTAATAAAGGATTTATTCCGGATTCATACAGGATGAATAATATTCATGTTTAGAGAATTAGGTGAACAATTCAATGATAATTATGGGAAAGTTGACGATTTTCGACTGTTTCCCCCATTACTGCGTTTAATAAGAAGGTACCAAAAACCAATTCTTACATTTATAGTAGTAACAAAAACAGTAACGCAACAAACATTTGAGGAAATTCAAACCCGATCTCCTCATATAATCTCAGTTCTCTTTTCTACCTCTTAATAATTACCGTCTACTACAAGGCGATGTATGACAACATATCACATGACAAGATATTAAAGGAAATTTTCTATTACAATTCATCCTTTCGTCTTCCTCTGCACTTAGTGTGTTAGAATAAAGATATAATTCCTATTCGTTTGATTTTTTTTTAATTCTAAACTTCTAAATCCACGCACCATCATAAAACTGTCTCGTGAATATGATATACATGTAAAGCATTCGAAACGTTTGGAAAAAAATAGTAAGTTAATTTAGTAATATAAGAAAGCTCTTTAATAAATATACATTCAATGTTCTACATGAAAGATGAACGGAGACAAACCAACAATAACCAACTAGCGACGCTGACCGATGCATTCCCAGACGGTCGACGTCCATTTCCAACTCCAAGATTCAGATGTCAGTTTCCCGTCCTTGTTTCTTAATCACAAATGCAATCCAACAATATCAAATTCGACGTGGAAGCTTCGACGTGGCAACAGGTCTACCATCCCAATCCAATGTACTGCTTACGATTAGCTTTTGGCACATGATCTACCGACTAAATCAATGGGATACATCCGCTGTCAATCAGCCCTGATGGACTTCGGATTCGTATCGCGGATTATTGATGTGGTCGCTACGCGAACTGATTCGCTACATATCTACTGGGCTACGATTCCCCGCTTCTTGGACAAACAAATATAACCAAAATTTCACCGGTGTTGGCCACGTGGTATATTGCTTTTTTCATTACTAGCAGAACCAACGAACATTGTCTTGCCGATTTCCTTAGTTGAACTTTAGAACTTATGGATTGAGACATTTTTAAATAGAAAAAGCATTGCATGGAGATAAAAATCTTGAAAAAGGTGACGAATGCAGTGTAGGGATAAGGTTGGGTAACACTGTAATGCTTCCCAACGTTATTAATCTAATAAAACAGGTGTTACTAAGTTATGATAACAAAACGCCCACCTTTCTCTTTCTTCGACACGGTTTCGTCAATGTCACCTTAAAGGAACAGTTTGTGGTGGATCATTTGTCGCCATTTATGAGACAACCACCTACATTTTATAAAACCCCAACCATATAATATAATCACAAATTAAAAACACTGTACTACACAAGAAATAATAAAAACTTTTGGTATAATATATAATTTCGCGAAACTCTGGTAGCTTTTTACGAAACGCCTACGCTCCATACAATTTAGGAATCGTTGTCTTAAAAGAAACTATACATCGATATAATTTTTATTACAATTCGCTTCAACGGCTTCAAGTTCCAAAGGTGATGAATTTATAAACAACCTGTGACATCTACAATTCTTATAGTATACAACTATAACACACATGCTCATAATACTGAGCCACATTGAATTGGGAACTTGATGATCTCAAAACTACCAAGCTTTGCGCTTCGATCGTAAACTAGAAACATAAGATAATATGTCTCTATAGCCAGTATTCGCTGGCAACGATATATTTTAAACCTGAATACACCAGTACTTAACATACGAGAATACTCGTAATATACTACGTTGCTAATTTGTGCCAGAATAACTAAAAATGCAATAATGCCGATTTTGCTAAAAATAATTTGATAATTTTCTATTTAGAATTTTTATTATGTTGCGTATTTATTTAACTATTATATTTCTAGTGAATTTCTTTATGAGGTACTAGGACCCTATTAGTGTTTGCCGACACCACAAAGACATTATCTTTCTTAATTACCTATTTGAAAAAGAGGAATCATTCAAAAAGTGAAAGAATATTCTGCCGTGTACTATGAAGATGTGCTATCATGTAAAAAATGCGTCGTTTCGATACGATATCGTTTTATTTCCCCGAATAATTGCTAACCGAAACCGCCGCATCAGTATTTGGCACGCGATCTGTCGGTAGAATTGTTGGCAGATTCATTGCGAGCCACCATCGTTCGGGCTCAGCTAATATCTGCTTTGATGAATCTATCACTTGACAGACAAAAAATTTGGTTACTTTCAAACCGGTCAATGTTTTGTCTTTTTTTTTCTTTGATGGTGTTGCAAAGTTGTCGGTTCACTAAGCAGCTACACTCGCATACTATCAGAGTGTTAATTAAAATGTTGGTTCAGTAATTAGTCAGTTACTTAATTTTGTCCGCTTTGGTAATTGATGTTAGCTTTTTTTTTGGAGTATCGGCTCACCCGGTTGTAAATGATGGCCGCTACTCATGAATATTTGCAACATAACAAATGCGTTACTAACCTCACTCACCGGAAGAAACTCGAAAACAAACACTTCAACTATGCGCTGATTTTCTGTGAGGTCATGCTACTTAACCAGTACGTGCTGGACCCTTCAGTAGCAGCGGGAGCTGCCACGTGGCTCTACCATCGAGATGTAAAATAATTTTAGCTTTATCTTACGCATAAGCTTACATAGCTATGTAACGTTTCGTGACCAATGAATTAACGGAAGACAAGAAAACAATTTGAATAAAAAAAACTGCCGTGAGTTTATGGTGGTAGAGCCAAGAAGCTGTTCCCGCTGCTGAATGGGCCGGATCGAGCCAGATAATACTACGACCTCACAGAAAATCGGCGATAAGTGGAAGTGTTTTTGCTTCCGCGTTTCGTCCGGTGAGTGAGGTGGCCGGTGGCCCACTCTCTTCCCTCCCCCCAGTCCTCCCCCTTCAATATCTCTTCTTTCATCTCCACCCTCCTTCCGCTCCCTCACTTTTCCTCCCCTTTCTCAGGTAAGCCGCTTGCTCCTTTATCAAACTAAACCATAAAAAAGTTTTTTTTTTATGGTATTTAATTTATGATTTAGCGAGGAGCCGGGCGTCAATTGGTACGGTACGCATTGACCCATAACAGCGCAATGATGAAATCTCTGTGCCCAGAGTTTTTTACCTTTTCAAAGACATGTCCGCTCAAAATGAAATAAAATAATGATTTCAATTTGCTACTTGGTAGAGTTACTGGCAATGGCTAAACATGGTATTTCAAATAAGACCGTAAATATTGAATTCGTTCACCATCATATATCTACAGTGGGGTCTCATAAAATCAAGGTATGGAATAAACTAAACATAGCACGGATAAGAACCTCTCGGGTAAAGCTGCTATTGAGTGATTCGGCACAGTTCTGCCAACTAATTCCATTGCTAAACGAATCTGGAGCGGATTACAGATCGCTGCAATGTCTAATCCCATACGATCGGTTGCAATAAGTGATTTGGGATCCGCCGAAATCCGATGCATCGCGAAATACTTGGCAAGCGATGCTATCAGCGCACCGCTGACAGGCCCGTCATAAGCTACCTTCGAATCAGCTTCGATAGTATGACCCAGAATACAGATAAACCTGTAAGCTCATCGTATGCAGCATTTTTATTGAATACGTCCGACTTTTTTGCTACAGAGAATTCTGTTATTTGTTTTAAGAGTGATTAATAAAAAAGTAACAAGATGTTACTACAAAGGGCTTATTATATTGTTAGTTAAGTATGTTTGCTGTCAATTTTAATTGCACAATGCTACATCGAATTACAACTCTAAACACCGTATAAAGTATTATTTATTGTTTGTTTATTGATTTCTCAATATTAGATCACGAAATCATCAAAAATGGAAGTGTTAAAAACGTTATAAGCATTTGAAAGAAAATTCGGGATCAATTCTAATTCAACATTGTTTCAATAAACTTCTAATTTATATTTAAATATACTTATTGATTACGTCGCAAGTAACAGCAATTTTTTTTTTAGAAATTGCACTTTACGTGTTTTTAAGGATGGCTGTTTGTTAACTTTATATATTCTTAAGAATAAGCTCGGAAATTATTCATTTTTAATAGAGAGGCTTGCTAATTTACCTGTACTTTGAAAAGACGACACGAGATGCTTACAAATGCAGTTCATTCTCACGCTTTAAAATAGAGATCGTATTCGTGACAAATATTGAATGATGATGAATCGTTATTTAAACATGATTTTTTTTATTTTTGAAAATTTTTGACGTTTGGTATAAGGCCCAGTTGATGACTTAAACTTAAGAACTTAGAACTAGATTTAATATAACGCACCTACATTGAATCTTCTGCGATTATCATCGCATCATTTATAATTTCGCTAAGACTGTTGTGACAGGCCTAACACAGTCGCAACATCAAGCTTAGCGCGGGATTAAACTGGGATTATCATCCATCGATGAATTTGCGGTCAACCTAATTGATACTGTACTGTAGCGTCGTTTCTAATCGATTGAATAATGAATTGCTATGGTGCGTAATTAAATTATGATTCATTTATTACCTCAATTTGTCGATTAATTTCGATTTCATTGAAACTAACATATGTACAATGGTTTAGGTTATCAAATTTATTAAGCTAAAGGTATCCGATATATTCCTAGATGAACAGCAGAAATTTTTCATTACTTTATAGAAAAGAAGTATGTATCCTACGGATTAAATCAAATGAACTATAGTATCCTGGCTATCTTTTTAAGAGTTATAAACATAGATAGAAATGTAACGCTTTCTCAAGTTATTGCTTCTTATTAAGATTGTTACGTCACATAATTGGTATGAATTCTCTAATTACATAACTTTGTACCATAGTAGGTTTTTAACCTACGGTGAAAGTTATTTTTTTTATATTTATACGTAATACAATAAACAAAAAGTCATACAGAGATTGATCATTTATTTATGTTTAAATGATTATGACCTTCAAGGTAGAATAGAAGTATCTTACAAGACAGACGTATATAGATAAAAAAGTCTGGGTCTCTTTATTTTGCCTTTTCTTTACGCGTCGTTCTTCGTTCTCACAGCGCGCTGACTTTAGCAAAGAAATCATCGTATTTAGCGTAGACAATGATTTCAGAGAATGCTGCGCGTATTATTCAATGTACGCTGACAAAGAATGCATGCATGAGACAGTCCTTTGTTGTCCCATCATAATATATTCTGAAAGGTATTCTGTAACGTCCGTACTCGTAGCGAAAGTTCTTTCTTTGACGCTGCACGGCGAGAGGAGCTCATGAAAATCTCCGTTACTGAGGATTTAATGAACGAACAAAAACGTGTGTGTTCCTCGAAAAGGCTTAAGGCTGGTTTTTCGTTCGGCATGCAAGCAGCGGGACAAAAACATCGTCTACCTGATGTTAAGAGACACGCTTGCTCATAAACGAAATTGCGCCGTCAGTTTTATGAACGACAAATTCAAATGTGGGTGGGGGACTCCTGCAGAGACATCCTGGGGTGTCCAAAAAAGGGGAACCCCGTTTTTAGCCATGTTGCCAGATAGCTGCCGTCAAACACTGATGTGTTAGCACTATTGTTTTCCAGTTTCCTGGGTCCAAAAAGAGGCACCTTCTTTGCATTCCCAATATTCTACCGCCAAGGAGTAACGTGTCAGCACTACTATCGTTGAAAGGGGAAAGTTTCCAGTGTAATTACTGGGCTTGGAGGTATAATATCTCTTGATGACGAGCTTATCGCGTGGTGAAGCAGGTTTTATATGGCACTGTGTTGAGAGCAGTCGTGCCGCTTACCATCACACAACTTGTCGGACAATTAATCCCATTAAAAAAAATTAAAATGGCGCTCTGGCTTTCCCGCCTTTCCCCCGGGCGTAGAAATGGCACCGTCGCCACGAGGGCGCACTTGTGCGGCATCGTTGGATAAGGCGGCCATGACGCGCCGCGGATTTTCCTGTCTCTTGGCAAGGAACAAGTTCAAGTAACAAGCCCTTCGCGGCTTACTCATAATCCCCCGCTGTCGATATGCAGTTGCCAGTTTCAAGAAAGGCAGCGGCGAAAGAGGCGCGGGCACATAATGTCGTATTTCTTGGGATTGATGTTGTCTAAATTTTTTTTTTTTTTAATTGTCATCAGTTATCCAACATATGTGCACCTACCTCATCATTTCTCCACCACCTAAAGGTTGACTGGTAGATAATGCCTTTGGCATTAAGTCCGCCTATGTCGTCAATTGTGCATATTGTTTAAATAATAAATAAATAATAAATTTTATTGCAACTGAGACGAGAAAACCGGAGTCCTGGGGTAAACACCCTTGCCTGTAACAGCAAAGTACCCCCCAGTTTAGAACTACAACTAGACTCATTTAGCTAATTACTTTGGCCCTGCACTGTGTTCGTGCTTAATTGGTATATTTTATGTAGGTAGGTATATGTGATAAGTCCAGTAATTAAAAATGCAATAAACCAGTACCTCTAAATCAGAATACATTAAAACTTACCCGTAACACCCATAGATTGAACGTGGTAAATTTCCAGTCATTTCTAAAACAATATTGCTTGCACGTTAGTTCTTTGCGATGAAATGATTAACAGACATGGAAGGAGAAGAAAATTCGGCAAAAGAATTCCACCATTACTGTGGGTTATTTTTCTCGATTGTATACATGCGGTTCACCCGAGTTTAATGATCACCCCACTGCCTCATTTATATACGGAGGTGAAAAGTTAAAAACGTAAATATCAGTTAATGTTTTTTAAACAGTTATTAAAAAGCTGCTGCTACATGGTTTTGTTGCACTGCCATCAGTGAATTGTAGCATTCGATGACGGCTTCGGCATCGCGGGTCGTGGGTGGGATTCCCACCCGGGACAAATATATGCATATCGCATGAAGTACATATAATTGTTTAGTTTATAACACGAGATATTCTTTGTATCTTACAACAGGGGCAGCATTCTTTTAAAGATACAACTAATAACCTTTCCATACAAAAATTATGAAAAATAACCACAATACCCATGTGCAACGGCCTTTGCAGATTATTAACTGAGACGGTTGCATTGTAATCCATCCTAGGACAAGGCTACTTATGCCGCATCATCGTCTTATATGATTATATATGTTTATCCGATTACTTACTTTTAACACAGGGGTAGAATTCTTCGCGTTCCATTGCTTCTGTACTATTAAAGAAAACTTTATTCAAAGAAAAGCAAATTCTTATTTTGTAAGACCGTTCAGGATACGCTTTTAGAATATCGTGAAACAATTTCCAGAGTTTCGTCCGGTCAGTGAGGTGGCCACACCTTCCTTAATTTTCCTCTCTCCTCTCAATCTTCTCCAAAAATTTCCACCTTAAAGACTGATAACGCATTTACAAGTTCTGCGATGTTGTATGTTTTTTTTTCTCATGGATTAGTCTGACAAACGAGCAAGCAGCTCTCCCGATGGTAAGTGATCACGCCCGCCCATGGACATTTGCAACATTACAAATGCGTTGCCAGGCTTAAAGGGAGGAAATTATTAAAAGAGGAAGGGGAGAAGAGAGAGCAAGGGGAAAGAGGAAGGGGTGGAGGAAGACGTAGGTAGGGAAGTGAGAAAGAGAGGATGGAGTGAAGTGGATGAGAGAATGACGATTCATAAGTGCTTGTAAAGGCCTATTTGAATAAAATATTTTGATTTGATTTGATTTGGAGGAGGAAGGGGGATAGGCTACCGGCCACCTCACTCGCCGAACGAAACGCGGAAGCTAAAACACTTCCATTTTACGCCGATTTTATGTGAGGTCGTGGTACTTATCCAGTCCAAGACGGCAGCGGGTGCAGCTGCGTGGCTCTACCACCGTAAAATGTCCATAAGCAGCGGTGATCGCTAACCGTCAAGTGAACCATTTACTCGTTTGCCGCGTACCATAAAAAAAAATTTAAAAATATGAGAAATTTTTTCGTCAATGAAATAAATATCGACATGAGACACGGTGGCAAATAGTTAGCGACCCGCTTGCTCCCAATAAGACAGTACAATTAAGCGTTTTAAAGTACAAGTGAAACAATCCAAACTTGTGTCGCTTGGCGCTGCGACCCTCACCCAGAAATACAAGAAATACAAGATGGTCCTACATGCTGTTGCAATTTCTCTAAAAATATCGTCCTTCAAACTGGATCACAATAATAATAACGTTGCTTTTCGATATATAAACTGGCAATGCACCAGACGGACAATATAAAAAGAATCTATATGTTAATACGTGAAGAGGAAAGTCTGCACCCTTTTTACAGTCTCACGAAGGATGAAATTTAACAGAGTTATTGTCTGAAGTAGAAATTATTTAATATATAATAATAATTTGATTGAAGATACAACGCCATGGGAATGATGTGATCGCCTCCGGGGCATTTCAAGATGTAAATTGTAAAAATTGTCAACGTAATTTAACGATGTGAGTTTCTTTCGCCTGTTCTTTTCAGGACTGAGGCATGTTTTCCGAACAGGTAGTAGAATCATTAGATATCAAAAAGTGTTTATAAACCAATCCAGTTTTGAATATAGAATTTTTGACTTTGACTTTAGCTTTATGTTATTCATAAAGAACATACACATATATAGAAAATTATATAAGTGAATACGATCAATTTTTATACTTCTCGTATTAACGTCAAAAACGAAAAGTACTGAAGGAAACCCCCTTTAGTCGATTTCGACCACTTGACGATTGCTAGTTATTATTATAACTGAGTGTAGGCAAAATATTATTACTAAAAAAATGTTGTAGCACGTTTACATGTTTATTTTAGTAACACACTCCAACCGGAAACGTTGGCATTTCCGAGAAAATCACAGATTACGATGATGTTAGTCATCTGGCGCCGTCAGGACGATATACCTCGAGTACCGACGAGAAACAGTCCAAGAGAGCTGAATCATCATATCTTTTTCGACCAGTCGTAACTCTCGATTACAACCGGCCAGCTGCAACGTGCCTGCATCAAAGTATTTTACAGCCTTTCTTTATTATCAAACAGTTTCAGCTGCATTAATGCGATGTTTGTATTCTTTAATGTCTTATCTTTCACGCCGAGACCGTGTTTAAAGTGAAATGAAAATAATCAGGTTTCTTGCCGAGTCCGCCTGGTGTACACTGCATTACCAGGGATTATTTTTATGAAGTAGGAGGCAATCGAGCAAGCGGCTCGCCCGATGGTAAACTATCACCACTACCCATAGATATTTGCGATATCGTAAGACTAAACGACAGAGAGAGAGAGGAGAAGGAAGAGAATGAGCCACTGGCTACCTCATTTACCGGACGAAACGCGAAATCAATCACTCCAACTTCACATTTTTTTTTATGGATTAGGTTGATAAACGATCAAGCGGCTCACCTGATGGTAAGTGATCACCGCCGCCCATGGACATTTGCAGCATTATAAAACTTGCAAATGCGTTATCAGCTTTTAAAATGGGGAATTTTTTAAAGAAGGAGGAGGAGAGGGGTAGCGGAAGGGGGAGTGGGATGGAAGAAGAGAAGGGAGGAAGGGGAGGGAAAGGAGTGGGCCACCGGACACCTCACTCACTGAACGAAACGTGGAAGAAAAATCTTCCACTTTACGCCGATTTTCTGTGAGGTCGTGGTACTGATCCGGTTCGAGCCGGCCCATTCAGCAGCGGAAGCAGCTGCGTGGCTCTACCACCGTAAAACATATATCACATACACTTGTTCTGTGATGTCGTGGTACTTAACGGGTTCGCACCGGCCCGTTTAGCAGCACTGGGAGCTGCTGCGTGATTATCATCGGTAAATTAAATTAAAAATAATAACATCGGTTAATTCTACTTAAATCCACTAATGTTGCCATCATATTGGGCATAGACAATCTTAGATCTATCGACGACCAGCATAGTGCACAGACTAACAGTTTTGGACTCGTGAAATTTGAAAACAGCACGGCATTGGGTAGTTACAATCAAGATCACACGTCTCTTATTTTGGAATAATTGTTGAATTTTTTAATATCTAACCGTAGACTACAAACTCAGTTATAGTTTTTGGCTTAATAAAATAGTATTTTACGGTAATATAATTAATTACCTTGCTTTATTTTCTTTTAACTATATATAAAAAGTATATCAAGTAGACGATTCAATAGCGAATTATTTTTATATACTGTTAAATGAAGACTTGTTATACGTTTTGCAAGCTTTCATTTAATACGCCGTATTAGTATATTTGTGTGGGTAAAATCTTTGAAACTTAGTTATATAATAACAGAAATAAGTAGTTTTTTACGGGATTTCGATCGATTTATTTTATTATATTGCTACATAAATGATAATGATAAATGATCAGCACAACCCATACATAAATTACATAATACGAATGAAACCTATTTTTTTTAATTGATTGAGAACTTTGGATAGCTAAAAATGCTTTCAATATATAAGAGACGTAAAACGCTAGGCATGTAAGTAATTCGTTGCAAAAAACAATTTCGTACGATCGTAAAATGCCAATATTATCATAACTTCTCTCAAATAAATTTCGCTCGGCCAACGCCCGATCTCAAAGAGCTCGTTTGCTACCAAAGCGGCATATTGAATGATATATACGTTATAATTGAGGATGAAGTGATACATAGAGTGTGTTTATAAATATTTTGCGCTAACCCGTTTGAATGTTCGCACAAAACGCCTTGAGAGCATCTCGAACGAAACAAACATTAGACGTGTATGAATCATTATTAAGCGTCATTACAATCTTTTAGTGTGTTTTTTTAATTTAATATACTTATACTGGAACTATGGATATAAGATGGATATAAGAATATATTTCGAACATATAGTTTTTAACTAAACTATATGTTCGAAATATATTCTTATATGCTCTCACAAAGCATCGCTATTATTAAGTTACTTCCGAGTATATATAATTGGTGCATTGCTACTGTCTCCGTGGCATACTGATATAGTCCCACGCTTTCACAAATCTGAGGGCGTAGGTTCGAGAAGACAGTGACTGAGTTGTTGTTTTTTAGTTAGGTTAGGCCATTATGGGCTAATCACCCGATTGCATGAAAAAAGATGATCCATGCGTCGGATGAACATGTAAAAAGTCGGTGTCAGCTTCTCGTCAACGCCATCTACAATATGGTTTGGAGGAATCGTCATTAAGAGGTCGGTTTAATGTCACCGCCTCTGCCCGATTTCTCTCCGGTCGTGTCGATTATCCGTCCCATCGGGGTATAGGAATAAAGGAAGAGTGACTGCACCTGTGTCTGCGCAAACGCTTCTTCTCTATAATATAACCCGCGCATTTGGCTGATCTCTTCTAGATTGGTCGGCGTGGCCGGAATCGGTCAGGAAGACATTATTCAAATCAAATCAAAATATTTTATTCAAATAGGCCTTTAAAAGCACTTATGAATCGTCATTTTTACATCTCAGTTCGTGAGGAAGCTACCACCGGCTCGGAACGCAGTTCTGCTGAG
>DWHO01001977.1:0-14168 GCA_018247575.1 Eurytides lysithous rurik | reverse complement strand
GCTATGAGAGTAAAAGGAAGAGTGAGTGCACCTGTGTCTGCGCAAACGCTTGTGCACTATAATATATCCCGCGCAGTCGGCTGATCTCTTGTAGATCGGTCGCCGTTGCCGGAATCGGCCGGGAGGACATTATTATATTAATTAAATCAGAGGGATCCACTCATAGACATTATTCCTTTTTTATCAGTAGCAAGATATAAAAAATAACAATACGCACATGTATAGGTATATAGTATCGATTCAAAGGATTACTGCAGTGCGTAAAATAAACCACAAATATTTATTTTATAAAATCAATGAATTTAATTAAAGAAAACGTGGTTAACGTTAATAATGCAATAACAATACGTGTAGTGCATAATGTGAATAAACTGTAGCTTTATTTTAGCACTAATTTATACCTTAACAACCAGTTGCTTCATTTTATATCAACGAATTTAAATTTATTTTGTTGTCTTGCTGATGTTTTAAAAATGACAGAATTTTTTTACAACATATTTTTATTTGGTATTGTGAGATATAACACAGTGCAAGCACAGTTTTTATGTCATCCTTATGATTTTCGCAGATTGTAAATACAGGAATAATGTTCAACCATCATTTAATTTTTTCGTTATGGACCATACACAAGTGAAATAAACTTAAGCAATACACATATCAATCTCGCGCCCCTCTAAGTCCAAAATACACTGTTACATTTGAATACAACATTTTCCTTTACCTTCGTCAACGTGACAGCACGCCGTGAATTAGTGATTCACACGCTTCTGGCTTTATAGCCAGAAGCGTGTGAATCACTAATGTGATTTTTAAATGCTAAAATAAATTTTTAAATGCCTGCACACCTATTCGAAATCTTTATAGATTTCGAATAGGTGTGCAGGCATTTAAAAATATCGTCAATTTTTTCTTTTAATCAAAACAGTTAACAATTGGATTGGATAAATGAAAAAGTGAGGCCATGATTTAACACCGACAGTAATCGTCCAATGTTGAAATTACTGTGGGACTTGGAATTTTTTTTTCTTTTTTTAAAAACGCTGTCCCTATTGTAGGATAGAAATGGCTTGTGTTATAAGGGCGTTTTACATACATTGATCTTACGCGGACAAACGCCCAGATCCGAAACAAATATTTGTAGTTTGTACAAATATTTGCCCCGGGTGGGAATCGAATCCACGACCTGCGAAGCCATTTCATCACTTATACGCAGATGACCTGAAAATTTCTAGAATAGTACAAAATGACCAAGAACTGCTACAAAAAGAAATTGACAACGTAACCAATTGGCATATCGCTAATTCAATGGACATGAACATTGATATGCCTATATATAAAATTTTCTCATAAACGTGATAAATTAAACATGTCATATAACATATCTAAAATGAAGTTAAAAAGAGTATGTGAGTTTAAAATTCTGAGAGTTTCCATAGACTAAAGTTACGATTTAACAGTAATTTCAATAATACGTTAAAAAGGAGTTTAAAGATGTTAGGTTTCATTAAGCGTAACACAAAAGAACTCAAATCTATTGCTGCACTTAAAGTCCTACAGTGGCTATATTGTTCGTAGTCATACAAACTAGACAGAGCTATAGCTCTATAGCTTACGGTGGTGGAGCCTCGCGTCTGTTCCCGCTGCTGAATGTGCTGGCTTGAACCGGATAAGTACCACGACCTCGTAGATAATCGGCGTAAAGTAGAAGTGCTTTTGCTTCCGCGTTTCGTCTGGTGTGTGAGGTGGCTGGTGGCCCATCCCCATCTCGTCTCTGCGTATATTCTATAGAATATACAATGAGGAGTGCTAAGAGGAATTGTTTGGGTTAATACCGGCTGCTAAATTTCGCCACCGCACTACGCGGCAAACAACAGGATACCTACCATTCATACCACCAGGATGGTTGGCATTCCACCACCTTGCGGTTTTCGCGTAACTTCCTGCCACGCACCGCAAAATTGTGGAATCGGTTGATATCAAGGTATTTCCGGACCGATACAAAAATTCTTAAAAGTCGGCAACGCATTTGCAAGTTTGATGTTGCGAATGTCCATGGGCGGCGGTGATAGCTTGCGTGAGCCACTTGCTCGTTTGCCTCCCAATCCATTAAAAAAAAATTGGAACAATTCAATTTCACAAGAATAATCTTTAATTTTTCCTTTTTTTGACGCTTTATATTTAAAATTTTAGCCTTAGGCTTACTTGCAGTCAACATTTCAAAACACGTCCGAAATTGAAACGCTCAAACATTAATGATTTTTGAGGATTAACGGAAATTGCTTTTTGCCCCTAAATCAATAAATCCTGTCTTATATTAATTAGTTGTTAAAAGTGTAAAATTAAAGTTAACGTTTGATATTGTTTTGTTTCTGTTTTTAACAAGAACGTCTACAAACTTAAGCAGTTTATTTAAGAATTCGCGGCACGCATTTTCTCAAATAGGCACTTGTATGTCAGAAGTGCAACAAAGATCGTATTCAACGCTCAAAGCTCCAGTTTACAGTCTATTAGCGTCTACCGCACTAGTGTTAGTTGCACGCCAAAGCCTTAAGAAAGTGCAATGTTTTGTTTGTAACAACAGTAATTCATCTGTGTAGTAGCAATTTGATTAAAAAAAAAATATATTTTTAAACTAACCGACCCAGTAGACTTTGTTCGTTTCGGTTCGTACGCGACTTCACAATACAATTCTCAAATTACGTCCCTTGGGAGTCCCAAAGTGGCATTGATTTTGAATAACATTGGCGTCCACCGCGTCCATTTTAGCAGTAAGGTTGGCAAGAAATGAGAATGAAAAGACAATTAGCAGCCGTCACTATCCTTGCACATGAAGGATGAAATATGGGTATGGGTATACAGATAGAGAAAAGGCTAGGCGACTAACCAGTACTAAGTAAACTCAATGTTGAAAATACAAGCCAGGCAACGCTTTTCTATCTTAAAAGTCATGAGAGTGAGTCTGACAATTCAATTTTGCTGAAGACATACTACTCAGTTGGCACCGCGGCTTCTTTTCTGATGAAAATCCCTTAAAAATTTTTGGCGAGGAACCAGAATGCATTCTAATTTTGTCAAATTATGTTATTCATTCATTTTTCTTTTCGATAACCATAATTTTGTTTCCATGATTCGTCACATGGAAATTAAATAGAGCCAAGATAAATGTCTTGTGTATATTTTTTTTTCTTCTTACGATGTCTTTAATGATATTTTTTAGAACGGCAGCCAAAGAAAAAACTCAAATAACCCTAAATTATTAAACTCATAAATAAAACCTGAACATAAAATCTCATGTCAGCCTTTAGATATAAGCCCGGCCATTTATAATTCTGATTCACTTTGCTACAACTATTACCTTGTTTGGATTATTTAATGTATGTTAAATAGAATCACTTCATCTTAACTTACCTTGTCTGACGTAGATGCTCTTAGCCCATGCGGCTCTATGAAGCTTCATCGGATCGCTGTACTCGAAAGCGAACTCTTACCCTTTTGGTTGAGGTAATGTGTTCTCTACTGTTTATCGAAGTACGGAGCGCAGTCGGGAACTCTGGCAGTGAGTCCTGATAGCCATCGGTCCCTTTCTCGACCAAATCGAGGTGGGCGTTACGCGGACGACGTTTCAACGTGGACGCACTCGGATCTGGTTGATAGTTTGCCGCGGCTACCACCAGAGGATTTGGGTTGTGTTCTGACTTCTCGAAGAATCGAGTACGGAGATGGGACAGTGCTCATGCAGCGTCGGTAGTGTGCAGTCACTGTGTAGGTAGGCGTTGCTATGATACTACTCCGCCCCGGTGATGAAAAAATTTATTTAGTATTAGCTGAAGACAATTCAGGTGACACTGTTTGGCGTGCGCGAATGCTTGGCAACCATACGACACTGAAGGTCGCAGGCAGGCTAGGGAAGGAGCTTGGAGTCTTAAAGACATGTTACTCGATGAGTTGGTCAGATAGCGAAGCCGGCCACAAACGTATACGGCTTTATTCCTGACTGCTATGACATGTTTTTAGTTAAATGACATGTGTTTGGTTTTGTTAAAGGACATTTTGGTATCGAAAGTGACGCCGAGATACTTTTCCAAGGGTATATAATAGGTTGGCCGTAGAGAGTGAGGTAACCCAACTGTTTGTGCTCGCGGGCAGAAGTAACCAATGAGGAGTTGGAGGAGGTGAGGAAGTCAGCCCGGGTGAAATATATAGCTACACTTTTCTCCGGGTTTACGTCTATTCTCCAAGCACGAAACATTTCGCCGAGGCGATCGGCGGCACACTGGTGTCGGATAAATACATGGCCAGGTAGTCTGTCCTTATAATAAAGGGCAGTGTCGTCTGTGGAAAGCGCGAGTTCGACTTGAGGGTCTTTAAGGATGTTGCTCGTGTAGAGCGAAAATAGGAGAGGGGAGAGGACAGAGCCTCAAGGGACTCCAGCCCTGAGAGGGCGGGGGCAGGATAGAAGGCTCTCTAGCCGATAGCGGAAAGTGTGGTTCGTCAGGTAGGCTCGTATGATGTGCGCGAGTCTGTCTGGCACGATAAGTGTGAACAGCTTGTAGATCAAGCCAATTTGGTGGTAGAGCCACGCAGCTGTTCCCGCTGCTGTATGGGCCGGCTCGAACCGGATCAGTACCACGACCTCACAGAAAATCGGCGTAAAGTGGAAGTGTTTGTGCTTCCGCATTTCGTCCGGTAAGTGAGGTGGCCGGTGGCCCATCCTAGTACTATATAAATAATTGTTTTTATTCAAAAGTTATAGTTTCATCTATGTTAGAATAAATTCGAACTGATCGTTAAAAAAACGATCACACGGTAAAAATATTGTTATTTTTACAGAAAGTAACTAATTTATAAACTACAGCGTCTGCCATAAGAGTGTTGGCTATTAAATTCGTCAATTTCTCGGAAACACGTGTCGCTGGGTGGCGGGGGGATATGTTATTTTATCGTCGATCGATTACCCCGAAGAGTGCAGCAGCGGGTGGCATCGTCCCGCATCGGGGTACAGTCTGGCTCGACTCCCCAAGGAGGCCAGGTGCCGAACCGCAACAACCCTCATAGGGCGTCCAAGCGGACGCACCTAGGGTGGGACGATGATGGTGGTAACGCCACTGTGGATGCGGCCCTCGGCAGCTCAATCTAGTTGAACGCTAACTGTCCTTCGTCCACATGGCAGTGTATAAATTTTGTAACATTATTTTTACTACAATAGAGTTTTTTGTCGCAAAAAGTTGGTAAAGTCTATTTTAATACTAGAAAAGTTACATAGAGATAAAGGAGAGGAAAAATAAACACCAAATCAGAATACCCGCAAGAGAACCCACCGCCAAGACAATCTTTGCTATCAATTACTTTATATATGGGTTTACAAGCTCTGCTTTAGTACACTATACTTATGACCCGTAAACATTTGATATATGGCTCCAGAAAAAGCCGGGAGGCGGGGCATCGCGAGTAATAGACCGACATATACATGTGGCTTTAGAACGACAAGTAACAGCTTTGATACTAATTCTGTCGCCCATGATGTCATGGCGGAAAGGCAGACTGCGTGGCGTTTGTTCTTCAGTGTCCACTACCTTTTCATTTATTAAACAATAGCTTCACAAAAACATAAATTTTATTTTATGATACATTATCCTTAACAATGTTCTAAAGAGATTTGCTTTTTCGTGAAACAGAACTACACAGTATATTCATATACAGTCTGTAGTTACACTAGTTCATACTAGTATACAAATAACAGGTGTACATATAATACTTTTCAAACAATATTACTCAAAGTAATAATAGGTCCTAATTCTCTGTAAGCAATACTACCGCCTCTCGTAAATTGTCAACGGCTACAAAGAATCATTAAAAGGTTCATGACGTCGGCGACGTCACTCTTTGTCGGTGGTCTGCGAGTCCAGTTACGAATATCAATGCCTTCATTAAGGATGTTTTATGAACGTTTCCTTGTACTCGTATATGTAATATTGGATATATATGCATCATACATTTCTAAAATCAAACTGCATTACGACAATGACAATAGAATTTTAAACCGTTGAAAAATATTCAAGAAGGTGTTGTGCAATCGTTATTCTAATTCTGAACCTAGATGACATCCGCAATTTCATATACATGCATCTTGTAATATCACGGAAAATGTATCTCGCATACGTCAATGTTGATTGACCTCAATTAATATTGAATTTCATAAATTCAGGCGAATGTGTACATAAATCGATTTACATCTGACCCACAACGAATGGCTCTGTTATTGATGAAAAGAAAAATCAACTTGGTTTGATTGCCTTTTTCTATCGCCACGGTGTAGTATTAACTATATAGTCTGTGACGGTTTGTATATACGCGTTTTTGGTGTGAATTAAGTGCTTATGTTTTTTTTTTCTGATAATTAATGTATTTTATATAAAATAATAATGTATATTAAAATGTAGTATAACGTCTAATTGTAAGTTAGATATGAAAAATTACGCTATATGTTCTTATATAATCATGATTTTGTAGCTATAACATAGAAAGTAAGAAGCAAATTACAGTTGCTGTCAAAATACATTAGAATAAATTTTTAATAGTAAGATTATTTAAAATAACACAAAAAATACTTTAGAAAATTACCAGCTGCTCTGCCACGGAACCGAACCGAACCAAAAGGCAAGAAGCAAGGTAAATTTAGACTACTTTGAAATTTGTAAAGTTTTGAAAAAAAGTCTTTTTCAAATCAAGTTTGGAGATTTTAAAGAGTCTCTCTGATAATCCTACAGGAACGAAGTAAAGACGAAGTCTCACGACGCTGTCATTATTGATTTGTTGCTTCCGGGTTTTACATATTATTGCATTTGCAACAGAAAGGGAATCTCAGTGAGGTCGAGCTGGAGCGCTTAAATGGATCGGGGCGCAGCGTGATGTGATCAGCAGATCGAATTATTCATGCACATTTTCCAATGTGTGGTGTCAGGCCAACCAGCCGCTGCTGAATATGTATTACTTATCATTCGTTATTTATACATTGCAATTACGCTAGTAAAATAGTGTTTATTCTTTAAGTGGTGTCTTTCGGCTAATCGTAAGTATAATGACTAACATCAAGTAGTTAATTGACGACCTTTTTTTTTGTAACATTAATAATTTGAAATGTGTCGGATGGGCTTATATGAAATTGCTTTCGGCTACTTGTCGACGCCAGAGCACTCACTATTTCTTTCTTCCGTATTAGTATATTCTGCGAAGTTGACTGATCTCTTGTATGTCGGCCCTCATGGTCGAAGTGTTTTAAGAGGACCTTATTATTCTAGACTATGCGTAGCTAAAGGTTTTTCGTTCTTTGAATATTACATTTTCTAATAGGTCTGTAACCGCTTTTTTATTGAAAACATGAAATCTCGTCAAAAGCTGCCAAACAAAAAAGAGGAAAATCGAGTTACTCCTTTAAATTTCCCTACCGACCGCTGAGAAGTCATATCGCTGCCGGGATGAATATTTCAAACAAAGTTAAAGAAAAATTCAAAAGAAGTCGTGAGAGCTTTTGCAGTTTCAAACGAAGCCGAGATAAAGGATTTATGATGTCGTCTAATACAATAATATTTTTCACTCCTGAATAGAGTAATGAAAATTTTTGCGCAGATAAAATACTCCCTTATCTCCAATCCTAAAATGTAAGATAACTTGGTTTTACATTATATAA
Source organism: Eurytides lysithous rurik (assembly GCA_018247575.1). Taxonomy (NCBI): domain Eukaryota; kingdom Metazoa; phylum Arthropoda; class Insecta; order Lepidoptera; family Papilionidae; genus Eurytides; species Eurytides lysithous. The sequence goes on along the minus strand of DWHO01001977.1, from coordinate 6,481 downwards.
AAATTTCACTGCTTTAAAAATTCAAGGCCAAAATAATAATTATAACTTTAATTCCTAATACGTTGAAGACAAGGAAGCTGTCAAAGTAATTGGTGCTAAATATTATAATATACACAAACATTTTTTTTTTATAAAGATAGTTACTGTTATTGACAGGCTTACCAATAGCAGCCTAATTTAGTTAACCTTTTAGTGTTTTGAACTCACTGAAAACTTAATGGAGATTTTACCTTTGAGCACTGCTACACTTTTACTACTCATTGCTACACGTTTATCACACGTATGTCGTTAGGCCAGCTGTAACCTCCATTCCACATAGGTTTATACCTATGTGGAATGGAGGTCTTATGAAGATACTCGTATCTTCTTATGAAGATACTCGTTTTATCACTAAATACTGTATAGCAATATAATTTTTACTAGAAATGAACACATGAAATTCCTGTGCGCCCACTTGCTGTAATATTCCCCAATGTTTCAAATGAAAATTTAAAGCCAAAATATGCGCTCCAAATGTTGCTTTTAACGAAAAATTCATTTTTTGTTCCCATGATTACACTGCAACTGTGAATTTAGAATTATTGCGCCATTAATTTCAGTGCAAATGGTTGCAATGGTTTGTGTGTGCCTTGCCTAATTATTTGCATAGCTGAGCTAGAATCAGATAGGTAAATTAATCAAATTTTACTTTTTGAAACCTTGTATCTACTCGCATGTTTATATTAAAATTTAAATGTGAATAGAATAGCAACTCGAAATAAAAAATAATTTAAGACCGTATCACTTGCTTTCCTGTGAATTTTCTCGGGAATACAAGACTGTTACATTTTCAAATAATTTTGAGACCGGTGGGAAATTTCTCGCCTGCTGTTGCGATGAAAATTTCAAGAAAGGTCGAAATTGAACACTTGTAACAAGTAAAAATGAATTAAGTCGCAAAAGGTACTCCCTTGAACCAAGAATTTAGAAATTAAAAGTTCACTGAAGGTAGGTTTATTATTCTGACGTTTAAATTTCTTTCCATTAAACAGCGTTCACATTTTGGCCCGCGCTGGCGGGGTGCGGGGTGCGGGGGGCGGTGCCGAGAGCAAACCTCCTACCACACGCAGCCGCACCCGCTCACTCACTCGCCTTGCATACCAGCGAGCGCACGCGCCGGTCTTGATATATTGTAATTAGGCAAATACAGTTCTTACATCTAACATCTCTTTTAATTAGTTTAAGACCCCCAGCCCACAACTGGAGCTTAATATTCAAACAGCAATAAAATCGATTTGTATGCCGTGTCGATGAACGGGGAAACGCTTTCTTACACTTTACTTTCCTGATGTTATCTTCTTTCTCACAGATCTCCTGATGTTTCTTAGTTACGAATTAATACGAGTTTTCGAAAGGTAACATTGTACAATAACATTTTTTTGCATGTTCAAAAGTGTCTAAATATGTATACAGTGCAACTATTTCAATAATAATAAGTAAATAATTCAATCATTACATAAATTCACTTAATACCGGTAACAGATTACAGCTGGGTAGTTGCCAAATGTCTGTTTTATTAATGGACGCCGTCCTTGTCAAGTGAGTGACCCAAAAGCCCTCGTTAACCCCATTTAATCCTTCCTTACTTAGCTAATATCCATAGTCATATTAATTACTACTTCACGCCTTAACCCGGTGATCGGCTGATCTTATTGATTGAATACAAATTTACCAGTCTCTCCTATTATTTAATTCCAAGAAATTTGAACGATAATTTTAAAATCCAGATGATCTATCCGCTACATTTATTATATACAAGTACACAGTAGTACTTGTATATAATAAATGTCGAACATATATATATATATATATATATATATGTTCGACGTTTATATGTAACTAACCAAATTTATCGAATTATTAAATATTTTACTTGAAAGGTTATGTGTTTGGGAGACAAGTGAAACGAGTGAGGTTCGAGAATACACTGACTATATTGTTATAGTGAGACCTTATTAAATAGCTTACAACTCATTTACATCACACGTTCCCTATTAATAAAAAAAATAATAAGAGTACACGATTATTATTTTTAGATTTATATATACGAGCACCATGTACCTATGTACTTATCGATACAAGTATACCTTTATGCCTGCACAGAGTATATTGAGTTACAATAAATTTGATTTCATATTTCTTGAATACATTTATAATATAGTTACAACATAGACACAATTATTATAGGTAAATTATTTAATAAACAATGATTTTTTATAAATATTCTATCTAGATCTATCATAAATCAAATTTCATCAAATAAATACCATAGCCGACATCCATGAATTAATGATGCTAATTAAAATGATTTTTTTTAACAATTTTGCTTCTTGGGTAAGCCGTTTTTACATAATCGACAGTCATCCAATCTTTAGTCCAAACAAAACATAATATGCTAATTAATGTACGATATTAGATTGGTCTATGGTCTAAATATAATAATAGAAAAAATAAACTCGTAACATTAATAAACGTAGTATGCAAATCACGACCCCTGCCATTAACCAAGTTATCAGAAATTTGAAATAACATTTTGTCAAGACACCGTTATTCATTAACTTAACTTGATAGTTGAAGCATTTAGATGAAATATTACCTCAATCCTGATGAAGTGCACATTCTTCGCTGGTCTTTAATGTGGTTATTTTAGGAGGAGAAGAAGGGGGTTTCAAAAAAAGATTTTTCATGATTAATTTACTTTTTTGTGTAAATGCCGATGCATTAATCAGTGTTCCAGTCATTTCATGCCAATACATATACAGTCATGAAACCGAAGCATTGAAGCATACACACACACACACGCACGCACTGATTTTTCTATATCGTCATCAATGTCCGTATCACTTTAGTTGATTTTCTCGCTAGGTGTATGAAAATAGTGATGGAAAATGGTGTGTCGATGCGCACACTTCTCTAAGTTGGATTTGCTTATTTCCTTTACATGTTTAGTGAAGAGTCCGTAAAGAAAACAAAAGTTGTACCATAAAAACACAAACATCATCTCGACTAAAATGTGCGTTTTAAAATAAAGGCTATTAAGAATTATTAATAATTATTGTGTGGGTTCGGCGAACATTTTTAGTACAAAATAACAATATGTAAGGAATAATAAAATATGTTAATTACGCCTTTTACTGTCTTAATGCACTCTAAACAGACAATTATTTGTCGTATGTGAGTTGAAATTTCCAAACTTTCACATCATAGCTAGGAAGGTATTTTCGATATAACAATATACATATTATAGTAAATTTGGTAATGGCACAGTATCAATAGAGATTTAACCTCATTTACAACTTTACAATAACCTGATACAAAACTTGAAGACCAGAATTTTAATCACAATAAATTTTTAATTATAATTTTTACTCTATAATGCGTGGCGATATGTTGCGACATTTGAGAAATGGCTTGCGTTGCATTATAATGCTGGAGGCTACCAAAATAATTTGCGGCTGCTCAGTCACTTAATAGCACCGGAGATTTAATCTATGTCATTTTGTTTGCCAGCCGTCTAGCTTGGGTTGCGATACAACATTAAACGGTAAAAGCTAATTTCCCTTTGCGTTTGCATGTGATGTGCAGATAAATGTTCCTAACAATTTTGTCCCATTACAATCAGAAAGGAATGTCATTCTTTGTCAAGCTAGTAACAGTTTTTATAACTTTTACTATTCTTAAATAAAATTTAAATGTAGCAATATGTACATATGCTCATTGTTTAGGATGCTGGATTATACCATTTTTGAGATGTTACCGAGTCAACTAATGCATGCGCTAACACTACGCTTACCATGAGTTGGCATTTTTAACAATGGAGTCAAAATGACAACCTAGTTAGGTTAGGTCGGTAGTTACCTACCTAGTTATTTAAGTAGAAAAATATTAAGTTATCCTTATTAATAACCTGTCTACTATAAAGTTAAAGTGGAAAAAAGTAACTAGATCAACTGTTATAATCAATTTTTACTATTCTTTACATATTATTTTCTAGCGGTGGTCCACGCAGCTGGCCCCGCTGCTGAATGGGCCGGCTCGAACCGGGTCAGTACCACGACCTCACAGAAAATAGGCGTAAAGTAATCTCTACCTCTGCCTCCCGCTCCCTCTCTCCTCCTCCCTCCCCATCACTCATCTGCAAATGTCCATGGGCGGTGGTGATCACTTACCATCAGGCTCACCTGATTTGTGAGGCTCACCGCTTGCTCGTTTGTCAGCCTACTCCGTTAAAAAAATATTGTTATTTTGTACCAACAATATTCGCCGAACCCACGGACAATATTCCTAGTAACCTTTATTTTAAAACGCACATTTTAGTCAAGATGATGTTTGTGTTTTTATGGTACAACTTTTGATTTCTTTACGGACCCTTCACTAAACATATAAAGGAAATAAGCAAATCCAACTTAGAGAAGTGTGCGCATCGTTCCGCACCATTTTCCATGACTCTTTTCATACATCTAGAGCGAGAGTTTTTCCGGTTTCTTTTTATGAAGAAAATCAACTAAAGTGTTACGGACATTGGAGACGATTTAGGAAAATCAGATTCAGTTCATATTCATTTGAATTATTTAAGTTTAGTAAGGCCGAATTTTGCTCTTATTCGTATACATAGATATATCCCTTATACAATACACTTTATGAAGTTATTTCACTAAAAGACTTATCACAATTCCGCTAACCCTTAACTATGTTATTTATTAGATAAATTTTGGTGTGATATTGTTTTTTGATAATACGAGTAACGTTTTTTACGTGTTCTGTCGTCCATAAGTCATGTTATAGCTTTTCTAATATAAAAATCAAATACACAACCCTCGATTCTTATGACAAAGTCCTTCTCATAAATAACTTCTCTACAAAGTCATCTTTCTGTAAAATGATATATAATTGTCACCATTTGCTTAGAAAGTGGTCATAAAGTGCAATGAACTTGATTACTATCTTATCGAATTGATCTTTTAATTTAATCTTGAATTTACTTACATAACTAAAACTTATTATCACTGGCAGTTAGTATTTTGTCATATGATTTGTTAAATTATCATTCTAATGAATTTTAATTTTCACTGATAATTTACCCGTCTCTTTCAAAGTTCCTCTGGGGAAACTTAAATTTGAGAAAGTTATATGATTCAAGTTCCGGTGGCGAGCTAGTTATAAGCTCAGCTGGTATAATACTTTGTTATAAACTGGGCGCTAAATTAGGCGAGAAACTAAGAGATGTAGCCGTTTCAGCTTATAGTTGCAAAATTTTAAATATAAGTCATTATGTAACTATAATAAGTTAATGCTCAATGTCAAGTATGTGAGTATTGAAAGAAAAGTGTACATATTTTTTTTTTATTTCCACGATTGCCATTTCATTATTGCTACTACGACGTGACATTCCACTCTGAAGAGCGATCTTTACAGGATGTATGTTTACTGGGCGGGAAAAGTGCCATGTCATGTCTCTGGAGCGCATTTCAAGCAAATTAGTTTTGTATTCGTGAAGTTCAAAATACTACATGGTCTAATGGCAAGCGTCTCGCTTACGTCAGACGAACGACGAGCAAAGATTATTGAAAATAAAAAGAAAATAGGAACAAGATTAGCAAGTCGATAATATTGATAACATCATTCCGTTAAAAGTTAATTACGCAAATATGTTATTCCAACAATATTTATTCCGTTAAAAGTTAATTGATAAAACTTCGAAGTATTGCTGTCTGAAAAGAACATAGAATTTCAAACTTCAAACGAAATGTTTAATATCACATGAAAGGGTATACAATATCAATTTCACCCGATTGAACATTTCGTATAAATGTGGAATATTCAAATACAAAGATTGAAAGTTTCATCGCTCGTGTAAATGTAATATTACATTGGAATTAGAACGTGCTGACATAAAGCTTATCTTCCCCTTGCAAACATTACTTACAACGAAAACGTTAAATTTAAGAAGATAAACCCACATTTTTTTAAGTTGCAGGGCTCCTTTAAAGAGTTCAAACAAATTTCTATTAAACAAGGAGTCGTTGCCGTTAAAAAGTATATGTTTAATATTCCTTAACAAAACTGAAATTCATAGTCACATACATACTTACCAGTAGTGATAGTACAACTATTGACACAGAAGATTCCTTGTGTTGGCGAGATCCAACTGGAGCACATAATTGGCTCGAAGGCACGGCTTGAGGTTCAGCTTGAATTATGCATTTGCATACGTGACGTTCTAACCATACATCCGTCGCCGCTGAATATGTATTAGTTATGGTATTAGATTTCGTCCAACACAGTAGATAATGCATGATAAATACATACTATTTTCCAAGAACTCAGGAGAATTTTATGACTATGAACATTAGGCAATTTTGTATAATTATACAGGATGGGCCAAAAATTTTTGCAAATAGCAACACTTGATTTCTCCAAAACCGTGAGAGCAAGGGGCGCG
>DWHO01001976.1:0-14172 GCA_018247575.1 Eurytides lysithous rurik | reverse complement strand
ATCAAATGACGTCAAAAAGTGATTGTAAATCAATCCAATTTTGAATAAAGTATTTTTGACTTTTGACTTTTTTGACTTACGGAAGCCACTGCGCCAAGCAATTGTAAGTTATATAATGTATCTAGCATTGCATTACAATGCATAGAATGAAACGTATCAGATATTTAGCAATCAGATTATACAACAATGTTACGTATGACTAATGAGTGATGATATAGCGCACAGAATCTGCCTCCATGCCTTTTGACAAAGCTAATCATTTGGACCACGCCTACTCAATCGTTTCTGGCAGTGTAAGGGACCATATTCTGTACCAGTTGTTGCCGGCAGCTCCATTCTAGAGGCTACTTTCTAGAATCATATCTAATCTATATTTTTGGGTCGTCCTGTATTCGGTAGTGGCTTTAACTGAACGTTTACAATAGAATATCTAAAAAAGCTGAAAAGTATTTCAGCAATGTGAACAGATGAAAATCAAACTAGAATACGTAATACGTATGATTATGTTTGCGATATATTCTACAGATAATGCATGTCGGATTTTGTATGCAACTTGTTTTGCAATCGTAATATTTTTAAATTATTTATTATTAAACAACCTTTTTAATAACTGTAAAGAAAAAATTTTGATTAGTGTGCAAAATGACTATCCCTCGTGTTTACTTAAATAACTTATACAGAATATATTTAAAGAACAATTAGCATTGAATGTAATCAACGTTAGCTGATAATGACGGCTAATTGATTTTCAAATAGCCGAGGCGCATCGTCCAATCAACGTGACATAAATACGTGCATACGCATACGATGAATACAAAACGTATTGTTGATATGATAATTCGCTAAAACCCACACGTTTATTTTTAACGCGAGGTGACTTTAAAAAGCTATAAAGCTAAGAGCAATATATTAATTTATATTATATTTAAGATAAACCGTAAAAGCTGTTTATCTTAAACTTAATATAAATAGTATGTTTATGCTATATAAAGCGGTCGACTACTGAACGAAACTTGACCATATCTCAAAAAACATTTTAGATTCGTACAGTACATCTGTATGAACACATCTCCATCCTAGTGACGGTCTCCTCGATGTGGATGGTTGTTGGTCACAACCACTAATCATTTTTTTTAAATAATTTATAAATAATAATTTATCTCAGAAAAAAAAATAAACATTCGAAATCTGACTCCTTTGCAGAGTCCGTCTGGAGAATACCCCAACTGCCAATAAGCAATGTGGCGTACACACATGCATTACACTACTGCCTGAGGCAGGCCATTTAGTGAGATCATAGCCTCTGGACGCAACACCCGTGCCACTCTGCTCTCGCTACCGCTTACACTCAGCTGATTGTAATTTCTGTCAGGCCATCTACATTGCTATTGTGCACTTTCTTTCTTCCTGTGACTGTCAAACTATTGTGCGTGATCCTACCGCTTGCTAACCATAACCTTCCTGTTTCGTGTAGTGTTTTAATGTGAGAACAATAAAGACGTAATATTTATCGGACTCATTTATTCCAACCCGGTACCACCGACGGAGCATCTATCGCTTCCAAACACGTCCAACAGCATCTCCACACCAGCACCCCTACTGTATTATCAGTTATTGTACCGCCAAGCAGTTCTGTCCGGTTTGAAGTGCAGTATTGTCAGCTTAATTACCAGGATTAGAGATATAACTTCTGCCATCTTAATGCGTGGCACTGTGTTTTTAGGTAGGTGTGTACCACAAGCGCAAATGGTTTCGCCGCTTTGCTTCCTGAAAAAAAAATTACGCACCACTCGAGTAAACCCTTAGAAAGTTTTCCACTTTTATTACTTTTTTTTCTAAATCACGGATCCATTCGAAAGCTGCACGGAAGTCGCACCAGCAATTATGCTTAAAGCAATCCATCAAAAGAAGGCGTTCGTGGCTACGCAATACCGCCCCTGGCTTGATCGATCGAACTCTACACCATTAATAAGGGGACGTCCACGGGTTTCTTGCAACCGGATTGAAGATCTCTAATTAACCTTAATGCACTTCCTCATAAGTCAACACATGTACATCGATTTCTTCTATTTACACGTACAATAGTACGAATACGTATTGTATAATTTCGTTTTTTTTTATAAAATGTATTAACCGACTTCATATAAATCCTACTTAGTTTTGAGCACATGTTCGCAGTACAAAGTACATTCGGAATGAAATTTCTGAGGAAACCTTGCAATATACCGTTTACAACAAATATACGTATAATTAGGGAGAACTCAAAAACTACTCGTCAAATCTCTCTAAAATTTATAAAAAACCTCACGACAAGCACCAGCTTTCAAATATCATAAGCTTCATCAAAATCAGTACACCTAGTAAAAAGTTGTGAGGTAACACACATAAAACAATACAGTCGAATTGAGAACCTGCTCCTTTTTTAAAGTCAGTTAATGAAATTATTTTGACGGATTTCTCGCGTTTTATTGTGAGTTTCCTGACATTTTAAATACTTTACAGCGTTCATAGTCATGCGACGGACTAAAACGGTAGATGTCATCATGTACAGTCATTTAAACGTAATAATTTTAATCGGTCCAATCTTCGGAGAAAGATATAACTGTGTTTAACAAAACTAAACCAGGAACCAAACATATCACATGTTAAATCAGGTAGATGCCATTTTGTTAATTATTAGATGCCAAGCCGGTGGTAGCCAACAACTATTATCTCCTCTATTAAAATTTAGATGTTTCTTCTTAAAGTCAAACTTAACATTGCAACCACTTCCCAAAAAGTCAGATCATGGTTAAGCAAATTTGATAAATAATGAGAACCGAATTCAAAACAATACCTAACTCCTGACGCCTCCTTTATAAGGACCCCAATAGCATTTTTTCGTCATTCAATAACAGTAGATGTCTGGTCGAGAATAATCTTGTAACTAACGGCGTACAATTGACAAAAATTTGAAATTATCAAAATCGGTTAGCAATCGGCGGAAATGTCACCTAACATACATACAAAAACAATTGAGTTTAACTCAACAACCTTGTTTTATATGGAAGTCGATCAGAATAAAAATTATATTGAAATGAACGCTAGTGGAGGCTAATCAAGACCTTAAAACCCCTGACTGATATATAGTCTATATCACGATCATGGATTCTGCAAATCATTCGAAGCATCGAAAAATGAAAAACTCAATCGGCCGTAATTATGCAAATTGGAGCCAACACACAAAAAGCCAGTTTAACGTCTTAAGTGAAATCTATACATAGTACGATATTGAAAAAAAATAGTAGGTACGAATAGAATAGAAGAATATTGTAAAGGAAATAAACAACAACTGCCAAAATTAACAGGAATTTAAACAAAAACGACAGTTTGTTGTTAATATTTAATATATTAATTTTACTAAAGATCTAAAGTTCTCAAAAGTAAGTTTTTATGGTTGAATCTATTTTGTAACTTCATCCAATTAAATAAACAGAGCTATTACGTAATAAAGCGCGACATTTTCTTAGATATAAAAAAGTATCGTTAGGTTAAAGCTCCTTGCAAAAAGCTATTTAAAACCATATAACAGGAATGTTTGTACAACGAAACAAGTTACTTCCCACGTTAATTAGAATGGTCGCATTTGCATAGGAATAGTGGGTTTATCGTCAAATAATTATACGGAGCCGTGTTTATATTAATATAATACGGCTAAAGTACATCGTTTAACCTAAATACCGAGCGAGCGGAGTCTGTAAGGCCAATTTATACAAACTAATTGTGAACGAATTAAAGGAACGTTTCGACTGACCGCCATATTGACTTTAATTTCGGTGTTAACAGCCTTAAAATTTAATTTAAATTATTTTATATTATAATTAAATGACTCCTCGTCCAAAAAGTAATTGGGCATATTTATGAGCGGTAAACATGGAACGAAAAAAAAATATGTTCTAACAGCCGTACTATTTAAAAATACGTTACATACAAACTCGAGTCGCGCCCAGCCTTTGCTGGTGTGACGATGGAAAATTAGTAAAACGTAGCAAAATAGTTACAATAATTTTGATGAACTGTTTAAAATTCTATAATAATAATAAAAAAGCCCACAGACATTTTTTAATTACTTTATTACTATATAATGCCCTTTTTAAACCAATCACATCTCTTAAATGAATTCTCTCCTCTTCTCTCAACACTTCTGATGTCCACGTAACTTTTATAGTCAACAAACCTCCGCTTAATTCTTAGTTGTTGTTTTATAGCCCGATAACAATAAATCCAGTCATTACATCATTTTTACAAATTACCTTATTCAAAACTTATGACCTATTTTTCAAGTTATGATCTGATTAAACTGAATTTTGACACTTTTTTTTAATTTCGTTGATAAAGCAATCATACGAAATGATGGTCTTATGATAGTCGAGTAGCGAACATCAAAAATGCTCGACTAAGAGTGTTAATCGCTTTTAGGATATATTACTCGATCGATTCGATATAAACTGCTTTAGAAATAAACGCCTTGTTTCTATAAATAATATTTCTATATTTTCTAAAGGCATAAAATTTATATCACACGGCATATGATAGCATTAATATTGGCAACTGCCTATTTATAACAGTAAGTTTTACCCGCGGCTAAGCTCAGTTGGATCGATACTTGACGCTTCTCCATGTTTCTGACAAATTTATCTCTGTGCCCAGTAACTAGGTAGGCAAGATTACCCTTCAAACCGGACACACTATGGCTTAAATGCCACTGTCGGGTCCTGTATGGTTCAGAGACTGCGTCTTAAATAACATCTCATCAATAACATCACGCGGGACAAACAAGAACTGAATGACAAATCAAGAGACCGACAAACAATTCACTCATCGAACACATATACGATATCATAAGAAATTTGTCCAAAAAAAAAAGTGTCATGTATACCTACAATACTAAGTGGAAATGAAACGAAATAGTTGACAGTTGATAACGAAAGCGCACCTTAAGCTCACTCGAAAGCACGTGGGCGACCCGACCCACTAAATACATCATCGATCATTCCTACCTGCGTTCAACTCGCGGAGAAATCGACGTTTCGTCAGTCTGATACCCGATATCGTTGCCGGGTCGCTTAAATATGGATTTGGGGCCCTTTAAATGATCGATGAGCTGCTAAGAACTGCTTGTATATGATAATTATTAAACGTGTACCGATCTAATGTGTTTAACGGGTGAAATTGTTATAAAAGCTTCATTCTTATCGGATAGTATATTGCGATAGGGTTTTTAGATACTCCGAAGCTTACATCAACTCTTGTCTATTTAATAATATTCTAACTTCACTTTGAGGGTTTTAAGGAGAGAAAATTCTCTGTGCCGTTAGGCTTACTTTTAAACGTTTATTTCAAATGTTCAAATTGTTGTTATTTTATCACAAAATGTGTTGTTAAGATGTTATTTTATCACAAAATGGAAATTTTAGGAATAAAGATTAAAATTTTAGTGATTTTTCATCTTAAGTTAAAATAATTTTTCCAAATGAGCCAATCGGGAGGAGCAAGTAGGCAACTGGTGGTAAAGACCCTCTTGTCCATAATAGCCGACTGGCCCGTTTGTGTAGTCGTCAGTGCTCCTGACTGCATTGCGGAAAGTCGTGGGTTCGAATCCCACCCCGTACAAAATATTTAGTATCTGTGCTATGTCGGGATGTTAATTTGATAATTAAGATATATACGTGAGTACGCATTTAAAATATATACGTATTAATATCAGTCGTCTTGTCTCTATAGTACAAGATCTGCCTAGTTTGGGATCAGGCAGCCGTGTGTGAAATGACCCTTAACATGTTTATTTTACATTTGTGGCACGTTTCCGCGCAGTGTTTTAAAGTGCAGTGTTTATGCGGATACTGTGTATTCTTAAACATGTTTGATGCGGCTCAGATTTTTCCATTTTTTATTCTATCCATTCGTGCGGAGTGTTCTAAATGTTGCCCTAAAACTATCATTATAGCGTCACAGGGCTTATGAAATCCCGTTACATTTTAACACGGCATTTTTTTCGCACAACACAAAAGTCTATCCCGAAGTTTTATGAATTATAAGTGAGTTATAGACCGGGTGTCTTAGACCAGATTTTCCACTTAACGCCTTAATAAAAGTAATTTACGGATTGATCGATCATGGTTATATAGCATTTCAACTTAATTTTAAATTACCGATGTTTAAAACCAGAACTGCAGTCTATGATCACTGAATAGTAACATAATGCACACTTATATCAGTAACTGAACTCGATGGCGCTACCTTTGAAAACTGCTATTGCATAAGAAATTTATTTTTCTTTTATAATTTAGGAAGAGGCGGACAAGTCGAACGACTGATGGTAACAAAGACAAGTTCGCCCGTAATAGAACAGTGTATTGACGTTTGAACTAACTAAACTATTTATCCTCTGCCTTAGAACTGGTACACAAGAGTAAACGCAATGCTTGACATGCTAGGCTCTTATATCGCCATCCGAATATCTCAACCACACGATTTACAATCAGTATAGAAAAATATACATTTGGCACAACGCCATCTATTAGTCGAAATACTTATCCGCGAACTTATTGCCTTCAACAGCCTTACTCAATGCTTCGTCAGACATGACGCAAGATGGTGAGCCTCTATACCCCGTAACATCTCTGCCAACCTCCAAACCAGAACGCAGTTACTTTGCATATTATTAATTTGCGATAAAATTTTAATTTTTTAGATAATACCGAGGGTACTTCCCTAGAAGAATCCTGCAGAAAAAACCCACTTTTATGTCAATTTAATATTAAAAACGTATTAATGCTTATTAAGTTAATGGTCGTCTCTGAATGTAACTGAAATAGATTGTTGTATGAACTGAAATAGATTAAGTTATATAATAAAGGGATAAAATTTATTTTCCAATCGGTAATGAGAGATCATGTTACTACAATTGTGTAGTAATTGTACTTATATACGTAATCTGTTAACAATATAGCCGCTTGAAAAAATTTCATTGCAGTAGTCACTCAAGTAAACCGCATTCGATCCAAAAACAGACCTCACATGTAACGAAATAGCACAAAGATAATTTAAAATGTGTCCCATTCGTAGAAAGGTAATAATTCCGAATAAAAAAGGGAGCAATAACGCTCGAGCCGAGAATATTATCGTTCTGATTGAATAAACCGCACGCCCCCTTTGTCCTTAACGCAATAACACTGACAAAAGAAAATAAAAAGAGATAAAAAACAAGACGACGCCGCAGCCAGGTCGTAGAATAAACAAATACACATAATCCTAATTGGATTCGCCGAGGTCTAAAGAGACGGGCGACTTAATATAATATTGTAACTCCATTCACACTTCACGACCTTAATTTTTTTTTTATGGATAAGGCTGACAAATGAGCAAGCGTCTCACCTGATGGTATGATGATGATGTCCTCCCGACCGAATCCGGCCACAGCGGCCGATCTATAAGAGACCAGCCAAGTGCGCAGGATATATTATAGTGCATAAGCGTTCGCGCAGACACAGGTGCACTCACTTTTCCTTTACCCTCATAGCCCGATAGAAAGGATAACCGACATGACCGGAGAGAGATAAGGCGCAAAGACGGTGACATTAAACCGACCTCTCAATAACGAATTCCCCAAGCCACCGCTAGATGGCGTCGACAAGAAGCCGGTACCGACCTTTTACATTCCCATCCGAAGCATGAATCAACTTACTTTTCAGGCAATCGGGGGATCAGCGCGTAATGCCCTAATCCAACTAAGAAACAACAATGCAAAGTCATTGTCCTCTGCGGAACTCGAACCCACGACCTCCGTTTTGTAAAGCGCGGGCCTATATCACTAGGCCACGGAGGCAGTTTTAAATTACTCCTATTAATATTACTATATGTATTTATAATAAAAAGTATCACTTCTTCATCTCTATATCTGATAAATTTTCTTCTTCAATATTATTAATAACTTAAATCTTCGAATACAATAATACGTCGGTTATTATAAATTAATATAATACAAATATAATTTATGGTTCGCAAAAGGAATTATTTCAAATCGACCAACAGTTATGCGACTTAAAACTTGTATAATGATTTCAACACTAGTGTCTAGTGCACCTAATTATTATACAATTTTGATAATGTCACATACAGTCGAGTTTAATTTAAGATTAGTTTAAAAAAAAAAATAATCAGTCAAAAAGAAACAAAAACAAGTTTGTTTTACCTAAGACTCGTTTACAGCGAGTCAGTAAGTATCTTTACAGGCAATGTATACGTTTTTACAATAGGATTCCAGAAAGCTCATATTGCTAAATTAAAAAAAAAATGTAAAAGGACGTTTGTGCATTGGGAATGATGTGATTGCTCCCAGAATATTTTAATATCAAGGAAAATTATAAAACTTGTCAACTTGTTGAAGAAAAAAAAAAGAGTTAAATTCCCGCTGAGTTTCTTTCGTCTGTTCTTTTTTTAAAATTGTTCCGTAAAGGTAGATTCGTTAGACGTCAAAAAGAGATTTTAAACCAATTCAATTTTCAATAAAAAATATTGACTACGACTTTATAATGTGTAGAGTTCGCGTGAATAGTATAAAAAAAAGAGGATGGTCGATCACCATCAAAAATTATACGTTATTGGCAATGTTTTAATAAATTTTATTTATACCCAGACTTTTTAAATGTCAGTTTAATAATGTATATTAATACTAATTACTATGCTACACTAATAAAATGTAAAAAGCGTCTTATGCCGTATACGGAAGAAGATTTTCATGTGTTGGTCTTACGTTGGCAGCACCAATGAATTTGTTAATTTGTAATCAAAACTTTAAGTGTAATAATCATTTACCACGTGCTAAAAATGCCTATACCCATCAGTGGAATGTCCCACTGATGGGTACAGTCAAGTAAGTAAGTAACTGTCTATATGTATATAGACAGTTACTTACTTACTTTTTCGTAAACAATTGCGTTAATTGTTTACGTTTGTACAGTTTATGTCAAACACATGATGTGTCAAATCATAAAGGTCAGAGACAAAAAAAAAATATTATTCCATGTAAAGAGTATTTGAAAGAAACCTCCTTTGGATTTAGACCACGAGGAGGTTGCTAATGAATAAAAGCGTACTAATGGATATTGAGCAACGGCTTCTATTAATAGACAAAGTTTTAAAATCACTGAAATAAATGTTAATGCTAATAAATATTTATAATATGTATGTAACGTGGCCGTAAACCATTAGCACAGCTGTTTTGCGAGTTTTACATATTATATACAAAAAAAAAAAAATAGGTTGTTCGTTGTTCCTATTTTAAAGCAGCAATGTAGCAGCGGATTGCCACGTCTCCACGAAGTTTTGGCCCAGTCGCAGTCGGCGTCGCTTGCCGTGGATTCGATTCCCATCCGGGGCATGTATTTGTGTGAGCTACAGACTGATCTTAAAATATGAGCAGTGTCTTTTAAAACTTGCAAAAGCAAGGAAAAAAATTAAATTAAGTCATCATCGATTATAAATTAGTTGTCGTTTAACATTGGTACACTTGACTTTACCACTACGGAGGTAGCTGCTCCCGCTGCTAAATGGGCCGACTCGAACCGGATAAGTACCACGACCTCACAGAAAATCGGCGAAAGCGGAAGTGTTTTTGCGTTTCGTCCGTTTAGTGAGGTGGCCGGTAGCCTAACCCTTCCCCCCTCTTCCTACTTCCATCCACTTCCTTCCTTCCGTCCTCTCCTACACCCTCTATAACCCCCCTTCCTCTCACTCCTCCTCCCTCCCGCTTCCAAAACCTTCCCCCTTAAGGGCTGGCAACGTGATACGTGATTTTGTCGTAAAATGTAACTACTGCATTGCCAGAAAAATTAAAAATATAGATATTAAAGAAAACTGCTACTACTACTATTTACATGAAAAATTTAATAAAGTTGTTGTTAGTTAATTAATTAAAGTTAATTAATTTAAAAATGTCTACGTGTAAGATTGCCAAAATTGTTTTATTTTTTTTTGTATTTAAGTTGCTTCTGTCGAACAACATTATTCAGTGACGTAATAAAGAACATAATTAAGCTTTAAAAGTGCACCTTTTCGGATCGTCCACGAAAATGACGTAAACCACTTATACAAAGAGGAAATGAGTACACACAAATCACAATAGTTCATTGTCAGGGCGTTTTATAGAATGACCTTGAAAACGCTCACAAATCATAATTTAGCTATATCATTGTAACGTAGACATTCTGAAAATTGCTTTTTATATAAAAAATAACTAAGTGTTTGTAAATGTTATTTGTTTTTACGTGCCCACGACAACATAGACACTATGTTGTCATACACATATGTCAGACGAAAGTGACAGGCGCACGATGCCTTCACGAATTTTGTATTTCCTAAAAAGAAACCTCTTAATTGATAATCAAATCTAAGACTCGGTTTCTGATTTTTGGGCAAAACAAATCAAGAATTTAAATATGAAATATGTAAAAGTTACGTTTAATCTTAACTTTGCCAATTACCAATGTGAATAATGGACAGTTATCTTTTGAGATAACAAAAGGTGCTTTTAAACAAGTCGGTGTTTAGTTAATATACTAAGGCTGCATTTGATTTTAGTAATAATTATAAAAAGCTGTTACTATTACTTTTTCAACTATAGACTAAAAATGTTTGTTACCTTTCACATGTGTCATTTTATTTTCAACTATATGATAATATAACTGTGTGTTTAGTGCAATGTGAGTGATTAAATGAATGTAAATCATTACTTAATCTAAGAAATATGTGCAAGAAAACATTAAAAGGGGAAAGCAAAGAAATCAATTGTGCTCAGCCGAGATAAGAATCCAATAAAGTCACGTACAAATCGCGACATGAAATGAAAAGAATGCTATTCTTTTATCGTCAGCGTTTCAACTTACGGAGCGTCAACATCGGTCAGTATTTAATAACATTGCGAGGCTTCATCCTACATTCAACTGTTGACGTTAATAATGCCTTGGTGCAATTGAAACTGTCGCGTATCTCAAATACATAACACGGTTCTCTTATTTTTAATTTACTCTATATATAATTCAATATTTGATTTCTGTGTATACGTTGTGGAAAAAACATTGATTACGGAATAACTCAATTGGGAAAAAAGGGAAAGGTACATAATTACTTAACGATTAGAAGTTTCCACGTAATTAACCTTAACAAAAAAAAACATAATTAATGCGTCTTGAACACCGTCGCTCAATACATATATGTATTAAGCGACGGAGTTCAAGTATATCTATCATACACACATGCTAAATAAATTTGTGCAAATAAAAGATCTAAACGAACTAAACAGATGAAGATACATATTATATATTATAAGCACAAATCAGTCACAAAGCTTTTTTTAATAAACAAAATCCTATTTGACCAGAGAGCAAATGGGGTTATTAAACTTATAAAACGCCATCAAAGCATGGAATGCTGGGTTAAATCCAGACACTAAGTAAGCAGAAATTACTCAAAGCCTTAATGAAAAACTGGCTAGACATGTTTGAAAGGATGATCTTAAAATAGATCGCAAGGCATAAAACTCACACGAACCTAGATAAATATAAAAGGTATTTAAAAAATTAGAATTTAAGCGAAAGTAATTTAAATAATTTTACATCAAAAATACGCAATTCTATCGGCGCATATGAATAACATTTCATAAATACCCTATTTTTTTAACAATAGACGCTTCAACATTACAATCACTATTCAACTTTGTAAACTTCAATATTAGTTAAAAAAATAACGTTTGCAACAGTTATTATCATTTTAGCATAATTTAAACTAATGTAATGCAAGCATTACGAAATATGCGACGATACTTTCATTTAAAATTTTAGCCAAGTATTAGCTGTGCATCCGAAGTTTACAACGTGAAGTACCATAATATCGATTTAATTATGCAACAAATAAAAATCTTGTACTAACAACTCCGTGAACTTGGACTAAGTGTAGTTAACATAATATTGCCAACGTATTATAAAATAAAATTGTAGGCTCTGGATAATGTCTGTATGATTTTGACCATTTACAAAAACGTTGATAAACGTATATCAATGCAAAGTCAAAGCGGTTATTAATTTATTACCAAATTCAAGACACGAAAAACTTATCTTGGCTTAAATAGAATTGACACCAGTTTTACTACACTAAAAACAAACAGCGTTTCCTGCTTCAACTATAATATCTATCAACTATTAAGTTAATATTAAAGCACATAATAAATATTAAATGATCGCTCTTTTTATTTTTAGTTGTTAACATTATTCAAACGGCAAATAACAAAATTTACGCAATACACGATTTTCGACACAATTTAGACTTAATGAATGCGGTGAACGGTTATAATAACTTTCTTTAAGAACAGTCTGTCAAATTTGCAAGCAGTTAAATTTTTTTTCCGGTTTTTGAGTGTCTACCGATTACCGTTAATGTTGGATTTTCCGATACCTTACGCTTTCTAAAAATTTTATGAAGGTTTATCTAACAATCGACATTTATAATTTTAAAATTATTATCTTTTAGATTTTCATTACAATAAATAGTAAGACATGCACATGTTATGATTAAAAATAATGACTTAATATTAATAAAAGAAAGTTAAAAGTTTAACATAACATTCGTAGCCTATAATACTAGTTAATTATACTTATCTTATTCACATATCACTTAAATATTAACTAACATTTAAGTCTTTCAACAATTTTACTTTCAGAAATTTTAAAAAGAAAAAATAGTTATGATACAGAAGGTTGGCATGTAAGTTTAAATCATACTAAATCGAACATTAATTAATTGAAATTTAATTTTTAAACTTACCCAATACTGTATTTTTCACTTACAATTAATAGTAAAAGTAAAAGTAAAAATCCTACATACCAAAAACTTTTAAATCAATCACCGCCATTTTTCAGTAATTTTTATTTGAATTATACACAACTTATATAGTGCTCATTTTGAAACTAATCGAACGGACGGTTTACACGCGTGGACAGTTGGTAACTGAATGCAGAGTAAAACCCTCGCGAACATAACAGCCACTGCAACCGGCGGACGTTATAACGTCAACAATTATAATGCTGCCACTAGACCTTGATTTTACATGTGTGAACATAGGCCGACAAATTAAAATGGGAGTCCGCCCTCCTCTGCTCAGGCGTAACTTTTCGCCTCAGAATAGCCAACCGATTGCAAATGTCTCTTATCGCAAAATTCAACGATTTTATTTTTTTAATTAATAAGGTGTTTAACAATTATTGTACTGTTATTTTAACTTTTTAAACTTTCTAGTACTACCTTCGATTCGTTTACGAATTTATTTTTGTATGAAAACGAATACGGCGATGTATTTTTTTTTCGACGAATCGAATCGAAACTATATGTAATCACTCATCGTAAAATTTTACTCAGTTATTTATGTGCTCAGTACTGTTGACCCGATGTGTAACAGTAACATTATGACGAGCAAAAGAAATATTAGTCAACATTATTGTTACCACATGTCCGGTGATTTCAAACGATAATGTTTTACGTCAACAATTCATTACGAAGAAAAGACCTTTGCGTTGCAATAGAACTTGACAAAAAAAATAAACCGTGGCTTAAAATATCGCCATCTCCTCCATAAGTTAGATGTTCTTTATTTAAAAGATATAAGCAAGGCCACTTCTTTTAATTTTTGGGTGGACAGACTCTTTTGGGGTTCGCTTTTTGTTCAAAGAGACGACTTGGTTTGAATTATTGTTGATGGTAATTATGTACATTTTGAAAGCTCCCAGCTCTCTTTCTTATTATAAAACGTCACTAATATTGTCCAAAGTTTCGGGCTTTCTCCTTAAGAAAACATCATCTGCTATCAAGTCAAAGTCAAAGTCAAAAATTCTTTATTTTATATATATATTCAAAATTGAATTGATTTTCAATCACTTTTTGACGTCATTTGATTCTACTATCTGTTCGGAAAAAAATACATCAGTCCTGAGAAGAACAGGCGAAAGAAAATCTCAATTTTTTAGAAAATATATATATATCTATATTTTTCACAAGCTGAATCTTAAAATAGCCTGGAGGCGATCATATCATTCCCAAGGTGTGCTGTCTTCCATGAAATCATTTACTGTATAATAACCTTTA
>DWHO01001975.1:0-14177 GCA_018247575.1 Eurytides lysithous rurik | reverse complement strand
TGGGTGGGAATCGAACCCACGACCTTTGGCTTTGCAGTCAGGAGCACTAACCACTACACCAACGGGCCAGTCATCCATATATACTATATCTATACCAAAAATCATACTACTATTTAAGATAACCAAGCAGTACCCTCTTGCGTATCCACGACAAATATGTATTAATAAAATAAAACAAATGCGAATCGAAAACTTTGATGCTCTGTTTGATACAAATTTCGTTTAAAATGACTTCTAATCTTAACCTTCACATTAAAAAAAATTATTCGACTTTAACTACGATTACGAACTAAGCGATTGTACGCTTTATACTATTATTTGATTACTCGTAAACACATCGCTAGCAAACAGAGATGAAGGCCACTAGTCAAAAGTTCATAATTTGTTAGACAAATTCGTAACGAATCACTCGTTGCATCACACATCGCAATAAGTCACCTCACTCCAAATACGAATGACACTTGACACTAATATGCCGAATACTGTTGCAGTCCTTCTAAATAGAGATTTTATCACCTGCACACTTTTGAGGTGCCGTTGACCTTTGTGGTGAAAAGAAATAAACCACGTTTGCGCATCAGTGTTACGAAATACCATGGTAAAGATCGAAGCTTTAACATATTACGACATATACGATTCTCAGCTATAATAACAGACGAACTAAATGTTCCTTGACGCTTTGTAACCTTTGAATATAGTTATTTTATGAAGATAAAATAGAAGAATATAGTTATTTAACGACTCACAAGTTTGCAATATACTGAACGATCCCTAGTTTAATTTCTTAAGAAAACAATATGAGTTTAACTCTGTAAAATTACTGATAACGCACTACGGACACGGATTTATTCCATTACCCATTTTCGGCGAGTTGTCTGACCTGGAAGATATTTTTTCACTCCATACTTTACTGTACATAAAGTATTTAGAACATAGATCCTACCTTAGACCAGTGGACGCCCATAAATAATTTCTACTTCGATTTCGTCCTCGTTTCACCCCTTACCTTTATTCCTTCTCCCTTACTTTTTCCAAATCCTTAAAACCTGGCAACGCATTTACAAGTTTGTAAATAATTTGCAAACGTCCATGACCGCTTACCATCAGGTGGGTCACTTGCTCGTTTGTCAACCTATTCGATAAAAAAAACGATGCTGACGTTGTGTTTTCAAAATTAATATGCTAAAATTAGTTAAATATCGAACAGTTGGGTTGTGTATTCGAAGTGTAAGCAGAACTTTATTCATGAAATATCTCTTTTTGTTTCAGGGCCCCATGAAGCGGCTGTCATGCTCATAGCGACATTGATTGCATTCGTGCAGGTATGTACATCTTGGTCGTAAGCTTTTGGATCATTATTTGACTGTCTCTGCGACCTAGTCGTATAGGTGGTGGGTTCATCCCGCGAGACTTTGGTGTGTTGTTTCTTAATAGAGTTTCGGCCTTACGGGCTGATTACCCGATTGCCTGAAAAGTAAAATAATCCGTGCGTCGGATATGCATGTAAAAACTCGGTTCCGGCTACTTTTCGACGCCATGTAGTTAGAGACTTATCCGCCCCATCAGTCTGTGACTGTAAAGGTAGAGTGAGTGCACTTGTGTCTGTGAAAAGTGCACTATAATATATCCCGCGCGGTTGGCTGGACTTATGCACATTGGCCGCCGTGGATGTAAAGGACATTATTATTAATCCATTCTTCATTATTTTTATTAATCCATCCATTCCCGTAATTTCTAAATCGAAACACTACACGAACCTGTGGTTCGAACGGTATTTCAAAGATTTATTCCACACACCGATTGACCCCAGAACGCCTTTCTGACCCCCCGTTAACTTAGTTAACGCAATAATAGCGGCATCCGACGACATCGAACCGGTTAAATTTTTTCACAACGCTGAATGGTCGGTAATAATGCGAAAAATTGCGTGTGAATTCCAAAACACGCATTGTGTCGGTGTGAACAATGTTTAGATATTACTGATAGGCGCGAGCTATGGCAATAAATCTTATAAGTAAGTCAGCACGTTGTAACGTCCGCTGCACAACTTGAGGATTCGATCGATTAACCTTGAATGATATGAAATATGAATAACAAAAAAAAATTGATATGAAAGAAATATAAAAACGTAAGCGATAATATTAGTTAAAAGAAGAAAAAAAACTAGGATTTTGACTTTTTTTTCTGTTGCACAAGCAATCCTGTATTCCAGAAATAGCAAATGTTTCCTGAGAAATCACTAGGCATAGAGAATTCACTCACAAAATAATCCATTATTCTGGATGACGAGCGACATAATGACGAGCTGAGTCTTCGATTAGTATTATTAATACTATTCAGTTACTAGAAAACTTTGAACATACACAACTGATCACAACAATGCTATTTTGTGCAAATGTCGACGCTGGAAAGCAAAAATGTAGTAAATGACACATAAAGTTTTTTTTTATTACAACTTTGAAATCTGTAAATTAAACCGCGTCGAATGGTGTAAGTCTGGTGAATAACTTCGTTTTTGCGGATTACGTTTATGCTTGCTTTCGATATCTTCTTAAAACTAAAAAATAAACAATAGAATCAAAAGAAAGATTAAATTTTTTCGATCCCTTGACGTTGCAATTGTCCGTGGGCGGCGAAGCGTATCTTCTTTTGCCTCCTACGCCATAATTTTTTTTTGATTTTTTATAGTGTGTGTTTTCTGGATAAAAAGTAGCCCATGTCGCTCTTCCCTCGGGTAGAGTCTAGAGAAATCAGTATTTTTAGTAAACATTTTTGTATGATTTTACTATATATATTTATTTATTTATTTTATATAAAATGTATTCGCTCCAAAGACCTATTGCAATTGTGAATAGAACATTATACGTCATAAAAACCGCGTAATGTTTCTCGTAATAAAACAAATTAATCACTCACACCTTAATTAGCCGTGTACAAATCATGTAATGTCAGATTCATCGAGCTACTCATAAAACGTGGTTAATCTTCTGAGACCGGCACTGGTAAAGGTTTTCCTACGCATAGATTGTATAATTACCCATTAAAATTTTAAAGACTTTTCCCAAGCAACTTATCAAGACATAATCATGTCTTGTAATTTGCTTGCTTCTTTTTAGAAAATGATTAATTGAATAAATTACAGTTATTATTTCCTAATAAAACAAAAACACGTACACGCATTCTGATTACGCCAACAAATATCCGTCTATAAGTCACATTTTTTAAGAGGCGTTCGACAAGAAATAAGTCAGAAGAAACCATTATTTAGAGAAGGATAACGTTTATATCATACTTCAATTGATTTGTTAAATAAATATTATATGTTTTAAGTTTTAGTCAACGACTTCAAAAAGAAAGCTGAATATGAATGCTTTATTCCATGTTAATTTCTAAACTTTACAGCCGCGTATAATTAGAATCCTTAGATGTCTACAGCAGCATAAGACATGTTGCGACTTTAAACTTTAACATGTTGGACTTGGTGATTGATATATTAAACATTTTAATTCCAATATAACGACGGTCGTGTTCTTCAATTCTTTAATATAACGGTTGCTGTTATAATTCTGTTTACGCTGTAGCTGTCGCTCGCTACAGCTGTTTCAGATCCCCTCACAGCGGCGGAACTGAACCTGCAACTGGCCGGAAACAACCAGCTGTCACCATTTTATGAAAGTAGCGATGACACCGCAGTGCATTTCATGCGAGGCTCGAGGGCGGCCGACTCTCCCCTCTCACCCGACATAGATGTACAATGTAACGCCGACTATATTGAAGTGACCGTCGAATTCGCTGATGTGTACGACGGTATCATATACAGTAAGGGCTACCTGAACGATCCCAAGTGCAAGTAAGAAAACTTCCAATACATTTATTTATACACATTTAGTATGCCATCTGACTACTGGCTACGTCTGCATATATTGTTAGTGGTTATATGGTATTTTGTACCTGTGTCTTGAGCACGGACATATGTGAACTATATCTTTTTAAAACGATTTGAAACAACATAATTATGTATACGTGGTATCTTTACTGTTGTCAAAAAATTTTTAATCCTTATTTAGACCTTTTATTCCTTTTCCATTTTCTACTATCATTATATTATGTAAGCTTTGATTTTTCAATATGATGGAATTAGGTTGTTACGGTGATAGAGCCACGCAGCAGCTAAAGATGCTGCTTAATTGGCCGGCTCGAACCGGATAAGTATCACGACCTCGCAGAAAATCGGCGTAAAGTGGATATATTTATGCTTCCGCGTTTCGACCGTCGCGTGAAGTGGCCGGTGGCCCATCCCCCTCCCTCCTTTTTCATTCTACCTCTACCTTTTCTTGGCCTTCTCCCTCCTCTTTCTCCTCCAAAAATTCGCAACTTAAATGCGGGCAACGCATTTGCAAAATGTTCCAAGTTGCAAATATCTATGGGCAACGGTTATTGCTTTCCATCAAGTCAGCTGCTTGCTTACTCCATTAAAAAGAAAAGATAAAGTTGAAAACTGTGCTGATGGTAAACGATGCGCTAACCTGTATTAACGTAGTACCACAATGACAGTACAGTTTCAGAGTATGAATATCTTAAAACAGAAAAAAGTAACAATACACTTGATAACGACTAGACATTCTTTAAGCCATTTTATGTACTTTGTATAGTCAATTCATATTTATGCAAAAAAAATATTAAAAAAAGACTATTATTATATAAAAAATAGTCATTCACTTTATTTCTTTGCATAGCAATTCCCAAATTACCCATACGCTACTCCTATGTGTCGTTAATGAAATATCCATAACTCTACTAGGGATTATTTTTTATGAGACCTTCACGGAATCCTATCTTTCAATTGATGGTAGATATACGATACGCTTCCAATATGTTTATTGTGCTGTTGCACAAAACTTTATAGTTAAACGAAGACATCAGATTGTATCATATACTGATAGTATTTCCCTTCAACCAGATGAGCAGTAGTGCTTGGCGGTTAAATGATAGACAATAGTGCTTCTCTATGCAAATACTACAAAACAGTACTACCATTACAATATCTTGTGTTTATTTTAGTTAAAATAGACAGTTGTAATATAATACATTATTCCACCTTTATTACAGATATGTGTCCCTTGGTGGAAGTGAATCGCGATACAACTTCAGGGTACCTTTGAACGGCTGCGGATCCAGACCTTTATGTAATGCGTGTGGTACTATAGATAATGTTCTGGTATTCCAAGCCGATGATTTCGTTCAGGGTTCTTTGGACTTTGCTAGAAAGGTGCGTAATTTGCGTCATAGTTGTTTGTTAATGTAAAGAATTATACATATTATAATTTTTACATAAGGTATGAATTTGACATTATCCATTAGTTACCCTTATTCTCAGACAGAACATCGATTTAAGAGAATTATCATGATTTTATATTCTCGCTGTATTCTGATCTTTTTTTGTTTTAAATAATCATTTTGACATTGGTGTTTGTTAAATAGAAATGAATTGAGATAAGAGATTGCAAGCAAGTTTATAATGAAAATAAAAGTATTTGGAATATTTAACATAACGAAATTGCCATTACTTTCTGTGATTTAGATTGCCTTAGTCAAAATCAACTATTTGTTTCCTACAAGCCATGGATTTTCCCATGATGTAATCAACAAAAGATTTTAAAGATATTTCTTGACGCCGATTTGCTTAGATTCATTGGAAGTAGTAAGCGGTACTTGGGCCACCGTCTTAACCTCAGTGACACTTGATGTCTTGTTAATAGTTTAAGACAGACAAGATTGGTAACAAAAACAGACAAAGTGGTCTTGTTGGTAGTAGATCTGGTTGTTGATGTTATTGGAAACCTTAATATAAGAGCATGCAACTCATAGCATATTTGTGATCACACACATATTTTTTTCATTTTAAAAATGAAAATCCATATAAAAAAAATATGAATCTCGACATTTCTTTAAACTGATTTCCTTGTTCTGGACAAAAATTTACCAACCATCTAAAAGAAACTTTTAGTTATGATTTCATATTCCAATAGCAAGCCTAGAACAAATTTTAAAAGATGAAATATTTAAGTCTGAGTCACCCATCTTATTATATAACAGCAACAAGATTTTACACAATAATGTTTTGAATTTTCTACGATGTAACTTTAAAAAATATCCTCCCTCTGTTATATGAATGTTCAATCTTGGACCTGCGGCTTATGAAAGTCTTAAAAACAGTGCTTTCAATCTGCTCTAATTCCCCAACCAGAGATATAAGATAGTAACAGTTCTGATCAGACGAGACTGACACTTAGTTGGATGTCTAGAAATTTTCCTAAAAACATTGCCCATCAAATCAAACCATATTAAAATTGAACTGCAATAACTGGAAATAATGGCAGACTGTGTGAAAAAGTCCTCCAACTATAACATTCATAGTTTTCTGTAACCTTTGTAGTAAGGTTGTCAACTAGTGGTTAGTAAGTTGTCACTGAATAATAACTAACACTTAGTTTAAGTAAAAGTAATCACATATTTGTGAAACATGTGAGCTTAACGAGTTTCATATTGTTTTTGATAAATATTTTTTTTTAATAAATAGTCATTAGGATCTAACTTTATTAAATTTGGCTTAAATAATATAATGATATACTTTATTTAAAGGTGTCATGTGCAAGAACTTCTTTCGAAATATCAGCTGGTGGAGCAAGAGAAGAGCAGACTCATGTGCTCAAGTTGAAGCCTTTTATGGTAGACATGCTTGATGTTATCGCTGTCGAAGGCCCGGCTGGTGGGGTTGAGTGCTGGATGGACATTCAGAAAGGTGTATTCCCTAACGTAAGTCTATTAGGTAACAATGTCTTTGTTAACAGTTTAGAGGGTCCTGCTTTAACTTTTATTTTCTTTTTAGACTTCTCCTCTCGAGAATTCAATAAAGATTGGTGAATACCTGACAATCTTAGTGTACTTAAAGGACGTGAGGAAGCAATTCAATATAAAAATACACGATTGTTGGGCATACGATAGTGATAGCTACGATAGCCCAAAAACGAATAAAATACAACTAACAGATATACAAGGATGCCCCAAGTAAGTTTCATCCTTATATCAAAATTAAAAACAATGATGGAAAACAAAATAGTTTTAAATCTAAAAATTATAACTGCATACCAATGAAGCCATTAGACATTTTGGAAGTGCTTAATAAAAAGCTTCTCATTGAAAAATTAAACATTGTTGTACCTATTAATTGTTGTTATACTTATTTAAAGTAGGTCTGGTCACCAGCTGATCTAACCAGTACTTGTGTAATTTTTTTTTTGCTTTTTATTGAACACGAGGCTTATGTCTTATCCAAATGTTTTTCAGCTTACTTTAAAAATTAAATTAATGTTCATAAATATATTTTCTATGTATTCATTATATCACATCTGAAAATCGACTCGAATCGAATAAATATGAGATTTTTTACTATTAAACATGCATTTTAAGTATGACAATTTAGAATTATGTCAAGAATTATCATTGACCTACATAAAAAAAATATTTAAACAATTACAGGAAGAAAAAACTAATCGACCAGTGGCAAAAGTCGACTAACACTGGCAATAGTGGGGCAACATTAATAGCATATAGTAAAGTCAATGCCTTCCGGTTTCCAGAAACGGATCAGGTGTATTTGACTTGTAATGTTGAGGTATTTGTCTAGTTCCTATTTTGTGACCAGTTACATTATTTTATCAATTCCTTTATGTCAATATCCATTAATAATTCTAACACAACCACCTCTTATGTAGACTGCCAACAACATACTTACTTACTTACTTACTTAACAGCCTATATATGTCCCACTGCTGGGCACAGGCCTCCTCTATACAGAGGATATAAGGGCATAGACCGCCACGCGGCCCCTCTGTGGATTGGCGGACTTCACAAATTTAAGATTTTTTTTTCTTAAATATGCAGGTTTCCTCGTGATGTTTTCCTTCATCGTTGAGCACATGGTAATCTTGTTTATCGAATTGAATTTCTAAATTTTTTTTTTGGTCTGGGCCTTTCGACTCATTAATATTATTATCTGGTGCAGGAAGCGTTTTTAAAACACGATAATCAAAAGCAATTAATAGTTTGATATTTAAATTGGTTTAGATAGTTTAGGTTTTTGAAACCAGTTTAAAAAAACTATCAGGTTTTTTTTATGAAATAGAAGGCAAACGATAGATTGATATTTAAAACAAATTGAAACTGGTTTAGATTTTTGAAACCAGTTTAAAAAACTATCAGGGTTTTTTTTTGATGAAATAGAAGGCAAACGATGGTTTAATATTTAAAACAAATTTCAACTGGTTTAGATAGTTTTGGTTTTTGTTACCAGTTTAAAAAACCCATTAGGTTTCTTTTTATGGAAGGCAGACGATCAAGCGCATCACTTGATACTAAGAAATCATCGTCGCCAATGGATATTCGCAACATCGAAAAAGTCGCAAATGTGTTGCCGACCTTTATAGTATAGAAAAGTGGGCCACTGTCCACCGCATTTACCGAACGAAATACGGAAGTACAGACACTTACTACTTGCTTATTACTTTTTTCGACATTACGAAATTTCCCTCTAATAATTGTCATTTAACAACTCTGACGAAAATATTTGCGTGCTCTGCGAGTAAAATATATCGATATAACGTGCCTGTAGACCTTGTTACGTATGTACGTATATTTTGTAAATAAATCATTATTATTAGTACGCCGATTTTCTTTTAGGTTGTGGTAGTTACCCGATTCGGCCCCACCAGCAGCAGTAGCAGGCTATGATTCTTTTTAGTATTGATATTTTATTAACGATGTTTTTTTTTTTTTAAGAAAATAAATGTTATGCATAGAGCATAACTTTTCTGTAGTTGGGCGCGTACCCTTAGCGACAATAAATTCACGGTGAGGTCGTGGACCATCTTTCGTAAACAACCGCCCGCCCGCAAATTACGATTTTGGACCAGTTTGACATTTCAAAATACGAGCGAGCTATGCGGTTATATTTAGTTGACGTTCGCGTGGTGGCTAATTCGGGAGTGCTATAGTTAGGTCGCCTAGAGAAACGTTAGGTTGACGCCAGCTACGAGCGCTCAAGCGCGCGCCATCGTTCTACGATGTCGTGGCACCGAAAGCTTTCGTGAGCTTTTAGGAATAGGGTAAAGTGACCAGCATGTTGTGGGTCCGATGGTAAGCGACACTCTTGGACGTGACAGCACAGTGTTGCAATGTTTAAAAATTACCACAGTTCAAATGTTTGTAAGCTCTACGCTGCTAAGTAACCGAAAGTGAAAAAGTTAAAAAAGTAACTGTATCCTCGGATAGCGTTACAATATAATTGATTAAGTAATACAAACTATTGATGTTATATACTTACTTAAGTGTTTTTTTTTAATATTTCCTTACATTTTTTTTCATAACTTTGCTTCTTACTTACTGTAAAACAACTGTCTAACTATATATACTACAATTACTTTATTAAAAAAAATTGTAATCTGCAGGAAATAAAAGGCTTTTTATTTATTTATACACTATATACTAACCTAATCCTGAGTATTACATGTATTATACGTGTATCCTGGATAGGTGCATTCAGAACTTGCGTATACCAGCGTAACTCCTATATAACTAATATTGACAAAGCTAATGTTAAGGATTCGGGGATAATGTTCCTAGTATTTAATTACGCTGGCAATATTTATCTTAAAACCGAGACACAGTGGTACTTACAAAATACCGCTTGGCCGAATAATACGAGCATTGATAACCCAGACGTATTGGTAGGAGTCCTATCACTTAGAGGGTTACTTTTGTAGTTTCTGACATGGTATATGTCAATAGGTTGTACTCCACGATGACTTGACGCAGCGGATAAGCTCTTAACACTCGCATGACGGGTCGATTTGATCATCGTCATCAGGTTGGCATCTGTATCACCAACGAATAACTTTTTTAGATCAGGGCGTTCGTCCGTGTGTAATTTATCTACTTAAACGTCGTTAAAACAATAAGATTATTTTATATCGACAGCATACGATGGTGGTGTCCAAATTTAAATAACTCCATCTACTTTAACTGAAGAGAACATCATCAGAAAATGATAAAATTTACATCGACATGACGTCGAGCGAAATCGGAATATAACGACGCGACTGCACTCGTTTTCAACTTCCGATGGCTTTCGGATGTTTGTCATTCCCCGTTATATTTAAAACGCGCTTCCTTTGCCGACGATTTGTGTAATTAACTTTGTCCTACTGCTTCAATTTTTATGTATATTAGAAAAGCTGATAGAATGTTTATCGCATTATATATATTTCCGTGGCCTAATGGTGTAGGCCCGCGCTTTACAAACAGGAGGTCGTGAGTAACAATCCCGCGGAGGACAATTACTTTGTGTTTTTGTTTCTTTAGTTGGGTTAGAGCATTACGGGCTGATCACCCAATTGCCTAAAAAGTTAGACGATCCATGCGTCGGATGAGCATATAAAAAGTCCGTTCCGACTTTTCGTCGACGCCATCTAGCGGTGACTTGAAGGAGCTGGTACTAACAGGTCAGTTTAATGTCACCGCCTCTGCTCCCGATCTCTCTCCGTTCGTGTCGGTTATCTGTCTCATCGGGCTACGATGGTAAAGAAGAGTTAGTGCACCTGCGTCTGGGCTAAAGCTTGTACACTATAATATATCCTGTTCACTTGGCTCATCTTTTGTGGATCGGCCGCCGTGGCTGGAATCGGTCGGAAGGACATTATTACTATCGAATTACCAACTGGTAGAGCCCTTCGGTAGAGTCCACCTGGAGTGGTACCACTACGTTGTCAGTTATACCACCGTGAAAGGAAATGTTGCCAGCATCGCTGGGCATAGAGATAATATATCTTATCTCTCTGGGTTGCGAGCTCAGCGCATTGCCGAGAAAGTTTTGTACTTTATTACCTCAAAAAAAAACTGTTCCTAATTTATTGAGATTGATATGATAGTGAGGCAAACGAACAAATGTACTGAAAGCCGTATAAAAATGATAAATTGCACAAAGATTGACACAACCATATCTAAGTTCAAGAGACTATTACTTTTAGGTGAAATCTGTAAAATAATCGTACTATTAAGCTGTATTATTTCCATATACAGGATGGGCCGCCACCCGCGCGCCCCTTGCTCTCACGGTTTTAGAGAAATCAAGTGTTGCTATTTGCAAAAATTTTTGGCCCACCCTATACAAAATGGGAAAGCGATGTCTCGTTCGGCAGTCGCTAGGCTTCGAGGGTTATGAGTTCGATTCTCATCCGGGGTAAATATTTGTTCGAGTTACGGATAAAGATTAAATATATAAATGCTTCAGGTCTGGGTTTGTGCTCGTGAAATTCATGTAAGTAAAACTTGTCTTCCTTAGGACGGAAGATAGTATATCTTAATGTGAGAATACTTTTATGTTAAGCACTTTAGAAAAAATAAATAAAAAAGCCTCTGGTCAGAAGTGACTTTGAATAATCGATTAATGTATTAAAATAAATTTATATAACTCGTCTTGTGTTAGAGAAACCGCAGCCACAGCTGCAAGAATAGTCCAAATCTATAAATAAGAAAATTCTATACCCTCAAGGACTGGTGTCAGATTATCTTAAGAAATCAGAGGCCATCTTGGCTCTGCATTGCGTACCCGACTAGTTAACATATCTTCTTATTCAATATTTACACTGGATACATTACCCTTTAAACCGGATCATTTTTTATAGTAATAGTGTGGCACCTCCCTTAGCGCACTCTACGAGGGATGCCTCCTACAATTAGTAATAACCTAACCCATTTAATAATTAAGCGTGTCATGTAGTTAGTAGCACGTACGTAGCTATATAATAGATGTTTACTTCTTTAGCAACACATTCGAAACATCTCTACAGTTTTGAGTTCAAATCAGATTGACTCAGGTCTCAGGACTTATATAAAATCTTTCTAAGCATATTCGTACTGTTAAACCGTATACAATTATTAAAACTTGCACTCATTTGATTTTTTTTGATTTAAAAGTTTCAATAAAAACAGTAAACTAGAAATGAAGTAAACTTAAACTTCAATGTCCTGTCACATTCACTATCGACCACCGTGAAAGTGTATGGTAGTTTTTATGCTTATTTTCATGGATTTTTTCATGCCACTGTTATTATAATTATCACATCGTCTTTATTAGTTTCCGTTTCACGGCGAGCGAATTGCGCATCTTGTTTACTTTCGCGCCATAATTAAAATATTCACGGCGCCATCACGCGGTATCGTAATGGCGTCGTGAATTTTTTTTTAAAGTTAAACACTGTCAACTGTACTGATAGTGTGCAGCCAACCTTTTTTTTATAATAGATATTAATTATTATTTTACGTACGTGAGCGCGTTAAAACTGTAATGGTGATTTTCATGGAGGGTAAGTTTTCGTCGCAATTCACGAGGTCGTTGATTTGGCTTTGATATTTTTGTAAAGAAGACTTCAAAATACTTCGGCTTAGGCTCGACTAAAGGTGTAGTTTTTCCTCATGATTAGTTTTTAACTTTCTAAGGATATGTTTGAACGGAACGTTTTTTAAAAAACAAAAAAGAACCATCAAACGTAGGTAGCATAGCACGTTAATGAGTAATAGACCACCAATGATTTCACCCTAATATCTTGCCCGTTGTTTTTTACTTTTCAAAGTCAGCGGCGGCACAACGAATCAACACGATCTTCTTATAAATAAAGTATGCTCCGAGATATTTACGTCGAAATATTTCGCGACTGCACACCTTTTTATTTATACATATTAAAATGCACATCTGATCCGCGTCGATCACAAGAAAACGGACACTTTCACGCCGCTCTATTTTGGGCCTTCCTCTGCTTTAGAGACTACGTTAGGTCTTCGTTAGTTATTTCCATGATTGCATTCATGCGTACTTTGAAGTTATTAGTAAAGTTAATATGAATAAGACATATTTCTTTCATAAAAGAGAGTAAAAGATTTGAGAGATTCAGTCCAAATAAATGTAAGAAAATCCTCAGCGTACATTTTCTAATTGTTTTTTTTTTCTTGAAAATTTCTGATGTATCTTCGAAGTTCAGAATCTCGCGTCTCCCGATGAACTCTTTAAAATAAGAAAAAGTTATTGAAATTAGTCCACAATTATTAGTCCCAAATTTTGTTAATATAATATATTAAAAAGAATTAGACGTCGAGACAAATATGAAAGTCGTAAAATTTCTGCACACCAGTTATAATCTGGAAAGGTAGATTACTAAGTAGATAACATATTAGTAATTTTGTTAAGAAGTTAAAGTGTAAAAAATGGCAAAATTAAAAGCACCTATTACCTAACGAACGTCATTCGGTTTATGTCGGATTTGTCAATAGGCAATCACCTTTTACAGTGAATTTATGTGTCAAAAATTCTGAATTTGTAAAGAGTTGATTGAATTGCGTTAGGATCGGAAGTCTACGGTTCCCGCCTCTAATCTACATCATCGGTAATTCAATCTGTTATTTCAAAAGATCTAACTGACAGCAAACTGACAGCTACCTAATCTTGGAAAATACGAGAAACTGTCTAAAAATAGTTCAAAATAATGCAGCTGACTATTCGTAAAGTGATGAATGAATCTTCCTAATGCGCTAAAATTTCATTCAGTTCCACAACAGGAGTAAGAATATTTTTAAAGAAGCTGTATCACTGAAAGTGTTGAAATCATACGTAGAGAGGTGATGAGAGAAACTCAAGATCGGTTGCGACAGTGAAAGGAAAGAAAAGGACGTCTTTTGTCTAGGGTACTTACAATTAATCACAATTTTATGGAATAAAAAGTATCAATGCTGTTATACAATGGTTTTTAAATTATATTTTGTGAAATCAATAAAACTGTATAAGAATTTTCTTTGTGACATTGCTGCACCATTGCCAATGTTTCTACTACAAATTAGGTTTTGAGTAACTGAAACGTTTTTGATTAGGATTATCTAGCAAACAGAGTTTTGAAGTCTTTATTATGGTTAAAAACCTAAGGTAGTAGGTTGTATGGCTTACTAACGGACCAAATGTACAAAGATTCCAGAAAACTTCCATAAAGCTCCTATAGCTAAATTTCAAAAAAATGTATAAGTAAATGATTTTACCGAAGATAACACGCCTTGGAAATTATGTGATCGCCTCC
>DWHO01001974.1:0-14177 GCA_018247575.1 Eurytides lysithous rurik | reverse complement strand
TGTTTGAACTCGGTGTTTTAAAATTTCTTTTTTTTTATATATATTAATAATAATAATTATTATTAAGTCTATTTACATTTTTTTCTTTCTTTACAAAAAAAAGGTAAATAGATAAAAAAAAACTATCTACTTACCTTTTTTTGTACTAACTAAATAGTCACGTATCGCACCTAACAATTACCGCGGCTAGACGAGTGAAATTTCACATTTTATGAACTTCGTCGTCAACAAATAAAGAAACACGTTGTGGCTCGCTACAAAATCATTACAGATTACAAGATATTGTAATACTAGCGACGCCTACTTTAAAGTTCCACAAAATTTCAACCCGCTTCTTGTGTGAATCATTACAAGGAAATCTAAACTTTACGGTGCTAAGTTTATAATTCATATTCAAAATGCTTATCTAGGTCGTACTCCACTACTATTCAATAATGAAATGAATGAAATGCGACCGATCTGAGATTTAACAGCAGCAGTCTGTGTGAAGGCAAGTAGCAGGTGTGACAAATGAAAATAATTTCATATGATCTTTCCTGAAATGTTCCATGCCTAGTTGTTGTGTTTATCTGTTTAATAATGATCAGACATATTTTTTGCAACACACTCGTCAATGCTTCATATTTATTCAAAATTATAATATAATAATACAGTATCATGTCATATTGCAACTAATCCTAAAAAAATTAAAAATAATACATTTTTAGTAAATACTCTGTAGACTTATAAGATCAGTCAGCATATGAAATGTAACATAATTATGATGTCTTAAAAATTTTATTAAATTTAACAAGGGGGGCTCTGAGTTTTTTTATAGAATCAAAAAGAGAGCAAGTGTTTCAATATTCAGCAAAACTGTAGAAAAACTTTTTTATATAACATATAATTAATTATGCATTGATTTTCATTTATATAATACAGATTATTCATATAATTCATTGAATGGCACAGTTTAAGTAACTTTTAAGGAAAGGAATGAGTACAGATTTCACACTTTCATACAAATATCTGTACCGTTACGACCTCTCTCATCAATGTACACAGTATAAATTATTCAATTAATGAATATTAATGATTTGGGAAAAATATATAAACACCAGATTATTTTTACCTCCATAGTAGTAATGATTTGTGAGAAAGTAAAAAGGTAAATTATGGAATGTAAATGATTAAGTCTGCAAGGTTACAAGAATTTCTGAACAATTCTAGTACAAGTAGGTTCCATTGAGTGTGTTTAAGCAAATAGTATTTTGCGATATAACAGTGTAAGTAAGCAACAAGTGTAAACTTATGTAATAAAATAATATCTGTTTTATAAGTGAACATATTATGCCCACCACTTTCTCTATACAATTATGCCTCAAATATTTTTTTTAATTATTAGTTACTAGGTCATACCTGGGGCTTTGCTAGTGTGGTCTTAGTGATAGTGTATTTGTTTTTGTCATTTATCCAGAGCAAAGAGTAGCTATCTAACACGAAAATTTCTAGCTTAGTTGCTGCATGAAATAAAGACAAACCAACAAACACACTTTCGCATTTATAATATGAGTAAGGATATTATAACTGATTTATGAGAGGCTGTTACACAAAGCTTATTAGTATTTATATGCGACAAGAGTAAAGTTTCATATTAATCCTATATAAGTTCTTGGAATATAAACTTATTCTATTACCGCCTTATTAAGGCCAACAGTTTGCTATAGATACATGCTAAGTAATATTAATTTACCAATTGACATTGAACTAACATTAGGAACCTACTATATTTTATATTGCAATCTAAGTCAATATCAATTTCAGTCAATACAGCTTTATAACTTGGTTACTGATTATGAACATTATTTTAATTTATAAAAGCGAGATAATACAGAAAATTCAATATGAGTTTCCTAATCATAATAACAAGAGATTATCCCTCACAATGTCGTGTTGGACTATTTTTGTATTTCTTATGAGTTATACAAAGAAGATCTATATTTATGATTTGGTATTAAATGGATAAACAAAGACAAAATCAAATAAATGAACATTAAAATAATTATAGATAAGAAATACCAATTCGTTTGAATATATTACCTAAACATGAGAAAATGTTATCTTAGAGTATTTATTGGTTATTTTAATAAAAATCCTATAACTAATTATTCCATCAGTCAATTAATCAATAAATTTACTTGAAACAAAAGGAAAATTCTTTCAAACAAATGATACATCTATTGACATAACACATTATTATTTATGAATACCTATCTATTTTGCTATATGATGCTATATAGTTATAAACCGAAAATGGAAGCGAAATTATAATAACTTTGCATATAAGTTTAGGAATTCAATCGAGAGATTAATTAGAAGTGATGCAGTACGGAATGGCGCGCAATATTGAATTGACGACGTCGCAAGTGTCCGGCAGTTGGACAGCCGTACTATTGTCCAACTAGAACAAACAATGTCAACAATAACATTAAATCTATATATAAAAACATTGTCCACATTGCTACAGTGTTTAAATTGCCCATAATTAAATAGTCTTCTTTTATATATACTTTTGTCAGCTCCTGTTTGTTATACTGTGTTAAAATGATGCTAGTAGCAAGTTTAGAACTGTTAAAAAAATAACTTGAAATAAATCGATGCTGGCACAAGATCAGAAATTTTAATAGTGCCAGTTATAATTAGACTAGAGTATGTGAAGACTTGCTGCAAGTTATAAGTGCAAGATAGCTGAAATAGAATAATTTTCTTTTCATTTTAGGCATTTCCCTAATTAAGCTTACCTGTTTCCCAAATAATTTAAAAATTATGTAATCAGTAGCAATAAACAGGTCCGATAATTTTGATGAGTCAAATATATGCTATATAGCAAATCACCATTGGATAGCACTAACATTAAATCTGATATGATTTCTAAAGAATCTGGTAATACCTGTGGGATGCTTGTGCACTATGCGGTGGTCGTGCTGGCTGCCGCTTGCAGCTGCATCTGACGTTGCATCTGCTCAAGCATCTCTTGCATGCGGCGTAACTCGGCCTCCTAAAACATTCCACCACAGTGACAATTTATTATTAGACTGTGGTCAAATTAGCATTTTCAAAATAGATAAAGTATGAAATTGTATTAAATCAATTACGATTTCACACAAACAATCAAAGTAGCCGACATATTGTACTGAAATCATAAGCTTTTGTTAAACCTTACTCATATGCACCTTTCAAAATTTGTATGAACATTCATTTTTTAGTGTCAACAAGATAGGTGTATTTGATTACCTACTTATAATAGAAAATTAAAATAACAACGTATTCGTCCAATATTAAAGAATTATTTAATTCATTCTAACATTTATTTTCAACTAAATCCTGAAACATACAACATACATAAGTGTTCAATAAAATTTTTGAAATATGTCGATTAAGTGTTGTAAAAAAATAATAATGAATTTGAGGACATATATAATACTGAAATCTTACCTTTTCGCGCAATGCACGTTCGCGCTCGGAAGAATCTTCGTTAGATCCATTAAGGCCATTAGAATCCGCTTCGCTTAAACCACTTTCGGTAGATCTATAAAATAAGAAAAAAACAATTCCCAAATATTTGAGAGGAAAAGAAATAATGGGGAATGCTATAGGTTTTAATTAAGTTTAATTGTCCGATAACGGTGAATTAACTTACGTGTGTCGCTTTGGAACTTGGCCGTTGCGAGCCAGTCTCTCCGAACGATAGTTCTCATAGTGCACCTCTTGAGTCACCTCTTGTAAATCTTGCATATGGGTGCTGTGGACAAATGATATATTTGTTATAAAAATTAAATGAATACGAAAATCCCACTCTAAAACACAAACAAACCAATACTCTCAAATGCACAATTTGTGGTCGACAGACATTTTTTCATACCGTATTTTTCACACTCTTTGTTATTTTAACTTGTGAGCACACTAACTCCACTTTATATGCTCTATTTCACTACTTACTTACTATTAACTCCATTTTATGGAATGGGATATGAACAAAGTTGTTTGCGGGTGCAATTGCGGGTTTTATTTTTTAAAATATGTGATTATCTTCTGTTTTATTAATACGTTTATGTATATGCGATAATAATAGGAAAACCTTAAGTAGTAATAGCACGTTACAAATTTGACTTTATATTGTTATTTCTTAATTGGATTAGGGCATTGCGATCATCCGATTTCCTGAAAAGTGAGATGAGCCATGCGTCGGATGGGCGTGTATAAAGTCGATCCCGTGGCTTTGGAAGAATCGCTACTAAGATGTCGGTTTAATATTACCCCCTCTGCGCCCGATCTCACTTCGGTCGTGTCAGCCGCAATCCCATAGCGTTATGAGTGTAAAGGGCATTTCTTACTCGTACTAAATACAACGAACGATTTTGTATCCACAAATCGAGCGATAAAATTTTCACATTTCTCCGTATGTTTTCTAAAAATTCAAACGTCTAATAAACCAGTGGCATTATTAATAATATTAAATATTATAACAGACGAAAAAGTATCTATATCTACCGTCTAAATTTACGTGAAATACATACACAATTAAGTTCTTCATTTGCAAACTTTAATGTGCATATTATTTATAACTGGCTCAAGAATTATATTATTTTCCATTAGCACCATAACTATCCTAATTAATAGTTGTCATTAAAGCGGCGATTATTACAACAGAACGTAGTGATGATTTCATGTTATGGCGTATCGTACGCTTTATGGTATGCTATCCGCTTGCACATAACACGACCCGTTTGGCGCAATTGCTAGGCTTCGGCCTCGCAGGTCGTCGGTTCCATTCGTAACCGGGAAAAATATTTGTACGAACTACAGCCGATTGTTCCGCATCTGGGCGTTTGTCCGTGTGAAATTGGTATGTGTAAAAAGCTCTTGTGACACAAGATATTTCTATCTTACAATGAAGGCAACGATTTTTATAACGAAAAAAAAAAACAGTGCCACAGAGTATTTAAACTATATCGATTCGAAACTACTCAGCACTACGCTGCTCTGTTCACAATGATACAACATGGCCTATGCCCGGTGTCTGGTGACAATGCCCGTCAAACCGGAACCCAATCAAATCAAATTGAATCAAAATATATTTATTCAAATAGGCCTTTACAAGCAGTTTTGAATCGTCATTTTTATTTTTTGTCGGAATGCAGTTCTGTTGAGAAGAGCCGGCGAGAAACTCGACAGTTGCTCTTTTAAAATACCCTTACAGTATGTTAAGTCTTAATACAATGTATTAGCTATCCCACAAACGAGACAATTAAGTTCCACGCATTTCTTCTACCAGAAACTCGAGTAATAAGTTTTGAGCAACAAAATGTTTTTAATTCTGGTTTTAAAAGGGCCAAGTAGTAGATCTAAGATATTTTGTAGAATTTTATTAAATATGCTTATACGTAAGGCCCATGAAGGATTTTTTCACCTTTTGGAGACGAAATGGTTCCTACACGTCATTGCTTGGTGGCAAAATAGCTGCCAATGCAGTGAAATTAGCCCAGGCGGACTCTTCGATACAAGCACTTCTACTTACAAAAATGAATGAATGATGAACCTTAACTGACAATGGCGTTCCTTAAACGAAATTAATGGATAGTGAATGGTCGCTCACATCAGCATCGTGCGCAGCTTGATGAAGTCGCAATGCTCCGGGTTCTCGACCTCGACCACTCCCCAGGGGTAGAGTCGACCGCGCACTCGCCTACCGCGTACCTCCAGCTGTTGGCCGGCGCCGCATACCGCGAACGGGACGGCCGCCTTCAACTGGCGCACCTGTGGCAAAGAAAAATGAGTAAGCAAGCAAGCCTATATACATCCCACCGCTGGGGACACGTCTGTGTAATAGTAATAGAGGGTGGGGAGAGAGAGGGTATAAGAGCTGGGGGACACGTATGTAAAAAGAGGGTGTGGTAGGGAGAGAGAGAGAGAGAGTATGGATAAGCTACATTCTCCTTATTATCTTAAATATACAACTTTCCTTACGATATTTGCCTTCACCGTTTAACACGTGGTCAGTCGATATTTAACATTATTTTAAATGCCGACATGCAACTTACTCGAGTTTCTGTATTAAAAGCGAGCCCGGCATCTCTATCTCCATCTATCATCCGACCCGATGCCCTGACATTAAGCTACCACGACTCTCAAACAGATTAAACAAAATTTATGTATGTACTCTCAACCGTAAAGTAAATTTATTGTTTGGTTATATTAAACAGTCTGATAAAGTAATTTGCATCATGTAATAGTAAGTAATTATATACATTAAGTGGCAATTATAGATAATCATACATTTATTTTTATTATTAAGGCGAGGGAACAAAACTAAAAAGGGTTATGGTTTAGTAATAATTAGCGATCGCTTAGTGGTCGAAACCGACAAAGAAGGCTTTCTTGAGAGTCCTCTTTAGTAATTGAATAATATAGTTTTTTGACTGTGACATTTATGATTTGACAAATTAAGTGTTTCATTTGTAGTATAAACGTAAATAAAGAACAAATTAGCTTATCTAATTTAACAT
The DNA here is from genome assembly GCA_018247575.1 of Eurytides lysithous rurik. Classification (NCBI taxonomy): domain Eukaryota; kingdom Metazoa; phylum Arthropoda; class Insecta; order Lepidoptera; family Papilionidae; genus Eurytides; species Eurytides lysithous. Next base: position 7,632 of record DWHO01001974.1, on the reverse strand, counting down.
ATATTTTATAACAAAAAAATACTGGCCACAAAACTATTACTATAACCATAAACTATAACTCTGCCAAATTTCATTCTCCTCCGCAAGCGCAATAGGCTATAAAAGATATCCAAAGTTTTCTCTTCACGTATTAATATATAGATCATAATGAAAGATCTTGGATCAGGAGGCATTATCATGACGTACCCTTTTTAAGGAGCGCAGCGCAGATATTAATAGATTTCTTCATCTTAGTAAATCCAAATGTTACAGAGCTGATCAACGTGTGAGTCGCTCACCTCAGAACTTCATTCAGTCAGTTGACTCTATAAAAATGACTTAGTCTTAATACCTGTTCTTTATAATCTTCGTCCTCATCACTGTCGCAGTCCGGCAGTGGGTAAATCTTGATGCCTTCCCTCTCGATCTCTTCCATGACCTGTAAAAAAAATGAAAACCTAATCTATTGATCCGCCAAAGTACAAGGGGACCTAAAAGTAATTCGTGAATGTCCCTCAGCTATACTTAGGTCTCCTTTGCACAAAAGGTATAAGGCTCTCTCTACACAACTTGTTTTTGGCACGGCCATGAAATTCTGCAGCGTCCCTCATATATACACTTATATGTACCTGTCATAAAGTTATTGAAAATAAATGTATTTTAATGTATTAAGTTAACCAGTAACATTGGCTTGACCAAAGCTGTAACAAGTTATTTTGGTATGTATGGAAATAAATAAATATTTCCAGCCCGACAGAGTCGATCGAACGGAGTCTAACAATATTGAATTAAATCACCATCAGTTCAAGTTTCTGCACCCCTGATATAAGGCATACGCCACGCGACCTCAGCGATTGATACGGGCTTCACCTATATAGAGTTTTTTCTCATTTTGTGGATATTTAGGTTCCCTCAAGATGTATTCCTTCACTATTTCAAATGTGATAAATTAGGAGTTAAATTGTCAATTCGAATCGAGGTGCTAAGCACTCTCATACGACACAACTTCAATTCTCCGTTGTGTGAAAAGAAGGCTTAACAAATTGAATGGCAGAAATCAAAGTAATCCTATAAGCAAGAAAGATAGAAGTAAGGAAAGTCAAAGCTATTAATGAGATATACTCAATTATAACCATCGCTCACTGAATTTCTATGTAATTGAAACTCACTCTAGATTTGAGCCTTTGCACCTCCTTCTTGGTGAGACAGTCGGCTTTCGCGATCACCGGAACGATGTTCACCTTGTTGTGGAGTTGTTTCATGAACTCGATGTCCAGGGGTTTCAACCTGTAAAGGTTTTACATATATCTTAATAATACGGCCCATTCTGTCTTTATAAAGGGGAAGACAGGTCAACATATTCTAAGCTTGTGTATACTGTGCAATACAGTGTTAAAATACCAGCAAAATCAATGAAACCTTGATGGTTAGTGACACCCTGTGTTTTAAACTAAATTCGGTGATTATCTGTGTAAGATTGGCCGCGAGGCAACGGCGAATTGTTTTCACTGTGTTGACAGGGATCAGGACTCAGCAAAGCATACTCCGTCAGTGTGCCCAGCGTGGGATGCTGAGCGGAGTATCCATGATGTCCCACATAGGAAGTAACCTATCCTTGCCAGCTGTCATACCAGCGATGCTCAGCAATGAGTCGGCGTAGGAGGCCGTAGCCAATTTCTGTGAGACTGTAATGCTCCAGAAAGAGGCTGCCGAGAGGATTTGTGAGAGGACGGATGCCTTCAGCGGCGGGTCTAGCGAGGGGTAGTTATGCCTCGCCATGGCTTTCCAAACATTAACCTCAATGGTATACCCTGACCACAAACGGGGTCTCAGGTGTCACGGGTGAATGGGGCACAAACCTATAACACCCAATAACGCAATCCTGAGGAAGTATTAGGAGCAGCGTAATCCTGACTCCGGGGCGGGGCTATTATACAAGCGAGAGGGGTCGTCTCTTCACGAGAACAAATGGCGCTCACCGTGGGGTTTTAGTCGGTGCGAGTCCGACATAACCATAAGGGACTTCCCCAAGTTAAAAAAAAATACTGTTAAAGACATATTGCCCTTCACACCACAACACAGTACTGCATGCACACAACTACTAATACAGCGAATAAATCTTATGTGTATATAAGTTTTTAAACAAATAAAAAAAAATACCATAACAATATTTTTAATGTGATATTAATGCGTAATAAATGTAAGCGAAGTCTACAGTACACACACACATTGTGTTTGGGGCCGTTTAATTATATGCTTTCACTCAGCTTATCTTTTCCATTTTAAGTACTTGAAACATATTATTATTTCATTTAAACTTTATTAAGTATTGAGAGGTTTATTGGAATGCAAACGTGTTTGTTAGCTTATGATATATAATAAAACTAAAAACGTTGCTTACGGTATAATATTAATAAGTGTATTATATGTGTACGTGACAATAAAAATTATTTCATAATCTTAAATTATTTACTTTATTTTATTATTGATTAAAATACATAGTAATAAAGTGATTAAGTAATGAACTCGGCTGATAAACAGCAATTGTGCAAGACACGAATTCATTTAGATTTCAATCAGTGACCAGATAATCAGTACTGCACATGAGATACAGTAAATTAACACTACATGAACAAAGCGTTCACTTTTACGGTTTGTATTTATTTGCATAACCCTCAGATAATTGGTCGTTTATTCATGTAAAACGTCCTTTACACGATAATGTTTTTTGACGGTTGCTTTAAAAAAAAAAGAGGTTAGAAATAGGATTCACATCTTATTTAAATTTAATCATACCCGAAATAACAAACTAACAATTCAAATTAGCTATCCAAAATAGATTATAGTCATAGAGTAGAGGTAATTTATTGAGAAAGAAAATACAATTTTCGATCATTTTCTTTGCTTATAAAAGGGAAAGAGAAAGTAAGCCGTTTTCACATCTTTTCTATGGACGATTACAAAGTAAGGGGCTAATTGACAAATAAAAAATATTATCTAACACAATATTTGTTTCAATACGGAAAATAGACACAGTTCTACATAGTTATGTCTGTTCCTCGCGTGAGTTGGATGCATTATGCATATGATGCATAAACGCTTATAATTACAGGCGCAATTATCGGTTCGTTAACCTCACTGCAAAACAAAATTTAACTGTGGAACGTTTGTTGGACAGCATTATTTTTAAAAACAGAATTAACAACCGGTCGTTTTGACTGGTTGTATAAATTGTTCACGTTCTTTTTTTAATTTAATTTAACATTTTATGACAATGTTGATTTTTTTTACTTTTTCTGTTCAGTAATACAATAAATTATCATTGTCTAATACAATACAGGTCATTTTGACCAGTTTGCTGCTTATAAATTGGATTTGATAATTTAAGATCAAAGCTTGTTCGTTTAACGGAAACGGAAACTTAGGGTCCCTGTATCTTACTTATTTTTTATAAAATATGTTAGTCACTCTGTATTCTGAACTTACATTTAATCATTACAAATTGTAAATATTAATGTGTTCTAATATAAAAACACAGTCCCATTAAAGTCTCGATTTTCCCTTGTCATCATATTTTTCCCAGTTTGGTATAAAGCTACAAGTATCAGATTTCTTTAAAACGATTTCAACAACAACATCCATTCTTTTACAACAACCAGATATAAATGTAGTATTCTAGTGTTTGCTTTTGTCATATTTGCTGACATCTAATCAACTTAAAAAAGGAGGTTTTTAAATACTCTGATTGTTTTTTTGTATGCGTTATATTTTCGTCTTTTATCAATAGATTTTGATGACTGTTTTTGTATTGCAAAAAAATACTTGCATGATTTATGCTAAATAGATGTCATTGTTATTGGATCTTAAATTACAAAGAAACACCACCATGCCGTAAGATATGTATGTAGGATGGATTGTTAGATTTATGTGAAATCTTTTCACGCTCTTATTCTATTAAAAGTAATTTCCTTGTATGTAGTGAAGTAATTATTCACATATAGCTATACAATGTGGGATTATTTTGTGTGTGTTAGGACTGTGTCTAAGAAAGATTTTTTTTTAATGGTGGGCAAACGAACGAGCGGTTCACCTGATGGAAAAAAGAAAAAAAAAAGTTTCACAAATGCGTTGCCAACCATTAAGTTGGTTATTTTTGGAAGGGAAAGGGGGGAGAAGGCAATAAAAGGAAGGTCGTGGCACTTATCCGGCTCGAGCCGCCCCATTCGGCTGCGGCGAAAGCTACTGCGTGGCTCTACCACCGTGTGGCTATGTCATTATACTTTGAACAAACAATTGACAGGATGTCACATAACCTTAAACTGCCAAGCATTTATTCATAAATTAAGGTTAATTTGAATGTACAATTACATTAGCTATTACATATAGTTACATTTATTATACACAGTAGTGCTTATATGTTACTGTGCAGCTGTTAAATACCTGGATATATAATGGTAACGTCCCAGGGGAAATCAGCATGAGTCCTACCGCTCAGATCGAGATGTTCTTCGCAAAAGGCTTTAATAAAACTTTAGGCTCTATTAGATTATGACTTACCCATGTCCGAAAGGCGAAATGAAGTAGAAGCAGCAGTGTATGCGGTTGTCGACAATATTCCGTCGGTTGAGACCGCTCTCATCTCGAAGGAAACGTTCGAACTGCTCGTCGATGTATTGTATTATAGACTGCAACGATATAAAGGTGTTAACGGATTTTGATTATATGACACTAATGTTAAAAATGTAACAATACGAGTAGATCGCACGCCTGAATTTATATATCATGCATGCCCCTGCTTCAGAACTCTACTTAGAAAAAGATATTTGTAATTATGCTTGCGGGCTTTACATTGAAACTGGAATTTTTTTTATGGAGGCTGACAAACGAGCAAGCGGCTCCTCTGATGGTAAGCGATTACCACTGCCCATGGATATTTGCAATAGATATTGAATATGCGTTGCCAGCCATACGAAAGGGGGGAGGAATTTTTGAAAGAGGCAGGGTGATAAGGGTGGTAGAGGACGAAGTGCGGGGCGAAGAGATGGGTTGGAGGGGGTTGGATGGGTGGACCACCGGCCACCTCATTCACCGGACGAAACGTAGAAGCCAAAACACTCCCACTTTACAGCGATTTTCTGTGAGAACGTGATAATTATCCGGTTCGAGCCGGCCTATTCAGGAACGGGAACAGCTGCATGGCTCTACCACCGTCTGACTATGTCCTTATAGTTTCGCAATAAGGGAGACCTTCCAGCGGCGGGACATATAAGGATTTAATAATCTAAACAAAAAACAGATGCTTCTATTCTTATTATTCTCCTACTAAAAAATTTACTTCAAAAGATAAATGTATTGTTTTACCTCGTGTGCATGAACCAATTTCGACATTTTGGTTAATATTAACACAGAAATATCAGTATAAACACGTTAATTGTTTTATTACAAATACATTATTTTTCAAAAACATAAGCAATGCTTCAAAAAAAAGGCTGTCAGTGTAACTAGACTGATTTACATTATCTTTCCGGGTACGACGATAGATTAATTTTAAATGAGGCTATAATTTATGTATCGTTTTTTACATCTACAGTAAATTATTATTAATTCAGTTGACATAGGTAAGTGAAATAGGCTAGTTGTAACCGCAGTAAAACAAAACAATGGAATAAATTTGTAAACTGGATGAAATTAAAATAATCGCATCGATTTTTTAAGACTTCGCGAGATTAATCGTGTCGAAAGGTCGTGCTAAGCAATGTGTACACACGAAAGGCAATGCTAAACGATCGTTACGCAGTGCAAAACACATATATTAAAATAATGCCAGGCCTAGTTATTTCAAATTGTAACTAAATGCAGATCTATATATAGTTCTGTATAGTTATTATTGTATAATAAATTAAAAGTAAGATATACAGAGATTGATTGTATACTTTTAAAAATAAATAAATAAATAGAATTTTCCAAAGACAAAATGGCCAAAGATTTTCAAGTTGATGACTTTCTTTATTCTACTTCACCCGTTTTGTTTAACCAATTTGTTTTTGTGTATAGAAGTACTAACACTATTACTATAAAATTTAATTTATGATTGGCATTTTTAACAACCAGTTATTCCCATACTGGATCTGCAAGCATCCATTATCCAGTTAACAAAGTAATTTTTACAGAGTAATTACTAGGCATAAAGATCTACTATCCAATAGTGATAAATTCTGGGCCGTCATACGTAAATGTTACCGCCATAAAGTATGTAGGGACTACCTTAAATTCTGGGATTACTTCTCCTAGTGCTATCAGCAAATGGTTTATAAATGCTTATATAAACTTACACGGAAACAATCAGTGTTATCAATTGCATCCCCATATCCTGGAGTGTCCACAACAGTCAGGCGCAGCTTCACTCCTCTTTCCTCAATCTCAACAGTTGAAGCATCCAACTTGACAGTTTGATTTGTTTTCTCTAAAAACATTAAGTTGAACATAATTCAAGTGTACATAACACTTTATTCAAATGAATTAGCTTATTCATGATCAACACATTTACCAGAAATGTATCTATCTTAACATGACTTATAGTACATTAACTACTTGTATTAAAAATAAATTTGAGAAGACTGAAGTTTTATAAAAACAAAACTTTCGATTTTTTTTAAATTAAATAAAGGTGACAAGTATTAAAGTGATTCACTTAATTGTTTCTTTATTGCTACCCATGGACATGTATAACATTGATTGTAGCTGCATTGAGAAACGGAAAGTGTTTTACATAATCTTTGTGCTGGTCCTTATAGGCCCTGGAAAAAATTCCAGAGCAACATGAACCACTGAGTGGCGCAACAAATATTTCATGATGTTTCATGATTCCAAAACAAATATTTTAATAAACAAACTAACAGGCAGTTTATTATTCAAATGTTTTTGTTATGTAAACTTTGCTACATCAAGCAAAAACATCTCATGGTAGTTTAAGAAAATATTTCTTATATACTTATGGACAAAAACTATTGGAGTAAAACCTTTTTTGTCTTGTTTTGACAAATTTGTTGCACAACTTAATAGTATAGTTGTAACTTTACTAATGTGTACATTAATTCAATCCAAACCCAGTAACTCAAAAGAAAAATAATTTATTCAACTTCATAAATGAAAATATTATATATTTTAAAAATCACTTACCAGTGGCATCAGGGATTACCCGCTCTGGGTAGAGATCTGTGAGGAACAAGGAATTGACAAGAGTTGATTTGCCAAGACCACTTTCACCTACAACCATAAGAGTGAACTCAAAGCCCTTTTTAACCGATTTCCGGTGCACTTGATTGGGCAAGTTGGCAAATCCCACATAACCAGGAGTTTCCAAATTTGAAAACTGTTGAAAAAAATAATTTCTTAATCTTAAAACCAAAAAAAAATACTGATAATTACTTTGTTTAAAAAAAATACTGATACCATTGTTTGCTACAAGAACTGTTACAATAAATATTAATCATAAATCTAATTATAAATAATTGATGATATTAAAATATTTTTTACAAATGTAGCACACTTCTAGTAAAACAACTAATTTATTTTGTTACATGAGAAAAAAATGCTTACATTTAAGTTGCTTCTTCATATAAAATACTTTTTAAATAATTCTCAAATTAATAA
>DWHO01001973.1:0-14177 GCA_018247575.1 Eurytides lysithous rurik | reverse complement strand
CTATCTACTATAAGTTTTATTCTTTTATATGCCTTACTTTTTTATCTTTATTAGTTATAGTATAATTAAATCACTTTGTAATATTTCTTTAATTTGTGAATGTACACACAGCTTTATAATTGTAAATCGCTTTATAAGGTGTCTTTAATAGTGATCCATTAATGAATTAATAAACAAATTTATTAGTAATTAGTGAATGTGTACATAGCTTTATGATTGTAAATCGCTTTATAGGATGCCTTAATAGTGATGTATCAATGAATTTATGTGCAAATTTATTAATCGTTCGTTGTAAGGTTTCTTTAATTTGTGAATGTACATACAGCTTTATAATTGTAAATCGCTTTATAAGGTGTCTTTAATAGCCGTCTATCAAAGAATTTATAGGCATATTTATTAGGCAATTGTCAATATATACTTAGCTTTATTGTTGTAAATGGCTTTATAGTGTATCTTTAATGGTATTGTGATAATGAATTTATAAGCAAATTTATTAGTGATTAGTTAATGTGTACATAGCTTTATCATTGTAAATCGCTTTATAAGGTGTCTTTAATAGTGATGTATTAATGAATTTGTAGGCATATTTATTAGACAATTGTGAATGTATACTTAGTTTTATTGTTGTAAATGGCTTTATAAAATGTTTTAAAAGTGGTGTGATAATGAATTTATAAGCAAATTTATTAATAATTCATAATTTTTTAAATAGCTTTATAATTGTAATTGTTTTATAAGGTGACTTTAATAGTGGTGCATTAGTGAATTTATAGCCATATTTATTAGACAATTATGAATGTTTACTTAGCTTTATTGTTGTAATTGGCTTTATAAAGTGCCGTTAAGAGTGATGTAATAATGAATTATAAACAAATGTAATATATATATCATTCGAGAATGTACACTTAGCTTTAAAATTGTAAATCGCTTAATAAGGTGTCAAATATTAAGTTCTTTTGTACTTTTACAACTTTTTTTATTTTTTATTGATACAATTTTTTAAATAAACAATATCTCAAAACAGATTTTCGTTTTAATTTAAGATGCACATTATTCCTGAGACATCCCGAAATAAACGATTTTATATTGTAATTTTTTTTTATTTCTTGAACTACCCTTAACATTTGTGTGTTGTGTCATGTTATACTGTGTTTATATGGATGGATCTGCATTATAATAATAATCAACTGCCCTTTGTAATCCAATGTGTCGATTGTATTATAATAGCATCTACTTTTTATATAATGAATGTAGTCTATATACTAGACACCGTATATTTATCCACAACTCAAGTAAAGATATAATCAGATAGAAATTTACGGTTACGTTCGTTGTTGTAAACATGAAGAGTTAAACTCCAAGTACATTGTACATATGTGTACAATGAGATAAGCAGCGGATAATATTTGCTTACAAAATGTTTGCTTAAAAAATTACAAATATTTTTAATTTTTTATGTTTGAAATAAAGTCTTAATAGTGAGTCCGCAAGGAGACTTTCTATAAGTACTTGACAAAATATGCAAGATGTGACTATAAATAAGTATATTTTTTAAACAACGATATTTCAATACAAATATTAGAGTATATCAATAAATTCAATTTTTAAAAGGTTTTTTTATTATTTATTCATAAAGTAATGTTTTCTGTTTCCAACTTAACGTTACGCGTGATTAATATTAAAGTTGTTGAAGTTAGATTAAAAAGTAAATTAAAAGGTTAGGACGATGAACATTATGTTTAGAAACATTTTCAACTTATTATGTACATATTTAATCTTTCAATATTAAACATGAAACAAAAAATCTCAATGCTATATATAAAGGCAGATTAATTTAGACTCGTTGATGCGAGATTAGTAACTTTATATAATTTGATGTTTAGGAAATTCAATCGATTATATAATTATTTTATTTTCATTTGACGATAACTACTTCACATTCATCAATTCCAATTTTGTTTCTACAATCAGCTAGGCAACGAGCTATGTGTGACCGGAAAGGAATTTTAACCCTTAGTACATTACAATATTAATGATATCAATATGATTATTTAGAATCTTTATTTAGCATCATACGACAAACGGTTTAATTTCTAAGCCCCTTAATTTGGCGTGCCTCAAGGTACTGGTTTGACTCTTGATTACTAATGATCATCTTATCTATTCGTTAACAATAAGGCAACTAATAACCCACTACAGTATAGCCTTAGGAAACCGGAAAAAAGCAGTAGTACCTATGCTTTCTATTTTACGTTGTTATTATGTTAGGCCGTGTTACATAAAATGTTTTAGACATTTGGACTAATTTAGAATTAGAACGAAAGTTTTGTGTTTCAATGAATATCTTCTACGTTTACTGGCCTAATACACTAACTCAGATGACAGTCAGTCCCGAATCCGACATCGTAATCTCTGAAAATGATAATCCGGCATATGGTTTATGGACGACTATTAGGATTCAAATTTGTAAAGTTTACTTGGCTTATTTGAAAGTGATACTGTTAATATAAAAAATATATTGTAGAAGAAAGGCAATTCAAACAAATATGCCAAAACAAACGAATGCCTAAAAACCATCTAATTAGAATTCGGGCGCGGCTGCATTAGAGGCTCGATGACGTCACAACATCCCTCGCGCATGCACCATGGAACAATCGATACACCAACGAATTCTCGATGCTGCGGATTCTTATTGCGCAATTCAGTCTTGGTGTCTCCTTTGTGGGAAACGTTGGCCTCTGTTGCTAAGCGCTTAAGTTGGTGGGTGAGTGAGTGATTTGGTGAGTGAGTGTGCTTGTGCATGAAAGAAATGAAAAAAATAAAGTTCTGTGAGTGAACGTGCGTTCATTTTATAGGATTTAGTCTAACAAATGGCAGCTCAGCCCCTCGAGGTACGCCGAATATTGAAACATGACGTAACCTGACTATGAAGGAAGGGTTTTATTTTATTGGTTGGTTCGAGACTTTGTTATTGCTTAATTCTTTATACGGTGTTTTAGATATTTCATTTTGGCACAATACTTGTCAGTTTATGGGGTGGATTGTCTAAGTTTGCGGTTATTAATTGTGTAAAAAATGCTTCATCCTTCACACGAATTTTGTTACTTGAATTTTAAAGATCGCCTCTATGTCGTATATATCCGCCATTTTTCTTCCATTGCAAAATTATAAACCGTTGAATGCACTTGAAGACAAGTCTTTTTGATACGCATTGCGGTGTAACGCCATCTATCGAGGCATAAGAAATATAGGGTGATAGATACAGCGCTAGATGTCGCTACTGCGTTGTTCGTAGCCTAGGGTGTAGTTAGAAAGTCTGTACCGCCTGAAACTCAAATGGGGTGGCCAGACAGACAGCTTCCTACTGCGCATTGCGGAATATAGCGCCCTCTGACGATATAAAGCCATCATTTTAAGTTGCCACACCCTAAGACAATATTTAAAAAAATATTTTACTTATTCTCACGTATTTTACTAGAGCAGGGTTAGACAGTATTATATCGTTTAAAAACAAGTCTATTCCTTTACATTTTTTTTTTAAAAAGTAAAGTAAAAATTTATGAGTCATTTTATTTTATCAACAAATGCGGTAGCGGGATATTACCTCAGCCGATATTATCTTTGCTAAGGCTTTATTTAATTACAATTATTTTTGCAAGATATGTCGTAGTGCAGTGTTTTAAACAAACCAACAAAGGACCAGCACCTTAAAGAAATTGGTCAATACTAAAACACTAAGGGATAACAATTATGCAGCATATATTAAAATTTTAAACAAAGGCTTTGATAACTAATTGCTCTCAGTGAAATTACTGAGCACAAAGAAGACCAGGGTGTGTATATAGAATATAGATGACCAGCGAAGTATAGGGCCAAACAGTTTTGATATATATATTTTAAATATATACTTATATAGATAGTTAACACCCAGACACAGAACAAATACCTATGCTCATCGCACAAATATTTTTTCTTCGAATCCACGTTCTTTGTCTTTCCAGTCAGGAGCACTTACCACTACACAAACGGGCCAGTCAAATAATTCGCATAGTTCGGGCAGTTTATTTGCGACCGCGTACGCGCCATTACTTATTTTGCGAAAAGGGCAGACAATATTGTTTGTTTTGATTAAATTTATATTTTAATTAAAACTGACTCAGTCATACAAGTTAGTATTCTTGTTATTCCGGTGTCTAAATATTACTACTACCTAATATTAGTTACTGATAGTGAAAACTAAGTAAATGAAAATTAAGAAAACAATTCTATTGCCTTTACGCTTAACTACTGTAGGCCGTATAGTTTCCGCGTTAATTCTTCGATCCAATTTTTTTTTGTAGTGAGACATTAGACCGAAGGACCATGTCGCTACAAAAACTTTAGACGTAGAAATACGAGCGGTGATACAGGCTCTGAAACAAGATCATCATATTTCAGAGCCAGATAAACATAGTTATTTGAAAATAATTAGTGTCACTATGGTGTCATGGGTAAAAGACTGCCTATCAAAATTTTTATAAGAAATCTTCCAAGAGAAGAAAAGCGTAATGGAAAAAATAAAAGTTTTGATATTTAAAAATTTTTAACGGATTTTTTTAAAGCTTTAGCGTAATTATGATTTTAATATATAGTACATATTTTTGTATTGAGTTATTGGAGAATTATTACATTATGAATCGTTCACCTCGATTTACAGTGTTATTACGTAATTTTCAAAAAAGAAAAAGAAAGAACGAAATTTTTTTTAGATTAGAAGATAATAATTAATTTCCGTCACCCTAAATTAAACTATAACATATTAAGTACCTTAATAAGTGGTATCTTGGTGGTATCTTAATACTTTATACAATAATTTTCAACAACTTTATGTGCTGCCCTTATGCATTCCGGCAGGCTACAATTAAACAAATCAATATTTTCCGATATAATATTAATTAAATTTATGGCATATAGTTAAGAACTCTCGTTTCTCGAACTCAACATTTAGACTACGCAGCTTCGGCTCTAGTTTACACTGTTACCGAACGAAAGGTGAGCAAAATGGAAAGAAATAAACATTTTAAATAAATTAAATAATAACTTATCGGTGTATTGTTTGCTCTATGAATACATTAATGTTAATTTTCAAAGTTAAACTTGATTGAATCGGTCCGCTCCTATTCTCAATATCGCTACACACTTGTACGTTCCATATATTGACTATAATTTATAACCTTAAGTGATATGACCTTATGACACATAAGGTCATATCACTTAAGGTTATAAAGCGCGAAACATGAATAAGCTATTGAGCACTGAGTTATAAGTACTATGCAAAATAATTTTCTTATATTAATAATAAATTCAATTATTCACGAAATAACCACCACATACTTTGATAATAGATAATAGTACTATTTGATGGTTAGGGGGTTAACTCAGGGTTATAATAATTTTTCAAAAAAATTAATGTCTTACTTGACAGGAGAATTAAAAATAACAATTACTGTTTTATAGCTAGCTCTCTTTTGAGTTCGTTTCGATAATTCTCTCTAAAATTAAGCACGCCATCAATATAGGGAGTAGTTTTACATATGGGTAGAACCACTGATAATCATTTTTTCAACTAGTCACACATGTAAAATTACGCGTAGACCTACTAGGAATAGTCCAACATTTCTGTCTTACGGCAATAATTTCATATAGATATGTGTAGTTATATATATGATGACCAGTTTGGCGCATTTTCTAAGCTTTTGGCTTCGGCGTCGCAGGTCGTGGGTTCGATTCCCACCCGGGACAGATTTGTACTAAGTACAGATAGTTACTTCAGATCTGGGCGTTTGTCCGTGTGAAATTTCTTTAAGTAGCCCTGGTAACATAAGATATTTCTATCTTACAATGAGGGTAGTGTTTAAAAAAATTATTTTGGTAGGTCATAAGTGATAGGACTAGAGTCGTCTTGAAATGGTACCTGAGCATTGCTAATTTTTCTAATACCATATTGTAATTTATTCCGGTTTGAAGGGACGTTGTTAGTTGCCATTACTAGGTATAGCGATTATCTGCGTAGCACTTTGTTGTTTCAAAGTAAACGAGAACAACGTTCTCCAGTAATCAAATCAAATAAAATTATGTTTATTCAAATAGGCCTTTACAAGCACTTTTGAATGGCTCGGAATGCAGTTCTTTTGAGAAGAGCCGGCGAGAAACTCAACAGTTGCTCTTTTAAAATACCTTTACAGTATGTTAAGCCTTAATACAGTGCAATAGCTATCCCATATATGAGTCGATCAATTAAGTTCCACGCATTTTAATCTAACATAATTTAATATCTTGAAAACTGGACCAACTTGTTAAAAAAATAGAAAGCAACACAAAACTAATTTTATGTGGACAAGACGATTCATAGCATAGTGCTAGAGATGATCAGTACTTAACAGGAGACAGTTTGTCAACCTAATACGTGCACTTTGTAAAAAATAGTTGTGTTTAGCGAATAGTGCACTGTAAATAGATTAAATTACGGATTTTGACAGATTGATATGACTTTTGCTTACATTCGAAGATAACTTTTGACAACGGAAATTTTTGGGCACATTACATTCAAATTTACAATTAAATGGACTAAGCTCGAATTTTGACTACTTTAAGTAATGATGCTTATATTTTAAGACAGTTATTTCCCTAAGAATTCGAACAGAAATTTAAACAAAATTGGCGGACAAATTTCACTTTAATGATGTCTTTCATTTTGTTTAACTGAATACTGCACATTATTACAATAAAAGTATTTCACGGATATTATGACATCTCGTATGTATGTAACGTTTTCCAACGTTTTTAATACTACATAATGAAAATATACATATATATAATATACAAATATATAAAAAGGCTTTTACGAACACATTAATCCTCATTACTTACATAGTCCGTAAGAAAGCTACTACCGGCTTGGAAGACTAATACATTTCTTATATGACGATGAAAAATTGTTATTTACAAAATATTTTAAATTTTTAGCCATGTTTAAAGTAAGCTAGAATTGGAATTTCAAGGAATCGGTCCTGACAGCGGCGGGAAGGTGTCCGTGTCGTCGGCGCTGGAGTAATCGCACAAAAACCGCTCATTTGTTGGATCCCGATGCGGCATTTTAATCGGCGGCCGATAAAACTTTTTGCACCCCCTCCTCGACGAACGAGCGACGTCCCCTTAAAAAATTCCGCGAAAAAGTCCCCTTTATCGTACCAATTAAAATTTCCAACGCAAAATGGCTTCCCCGATCCGCCATTTTGATGTCGCGTAAAAAGCGCGCCCGCCAATATTTATGCTGGCCCTTAACTTTGATGGCATTTGACTAACTTTGTTGTGTAGATTTATTTTATTGGAACAATGACAGGTTTCGGACAGGACACGATTTGGGTATTAACGCTTTTTTGTGGGTATGTGAAAGCTGTCTCATTGAATTAATCGGTTGATGCAACGGCTAAACGGAACCTGATGTAAATTAATGTTTGTCGTTGCATTTTGAAGATAGAAGAGAGGCGATGTATTTAAGTCTTGGGACTGTATGTATTCATAACCATCTATATACATCAGGTGAACCCAAGATATTTCTAACCAGCGGATATTTAAACGGATTCACTTCTTTCTTCTTCTGCTCATAAAAACGACTACGTTATAATTAGTTTCATACTCCTATCTATCATACTCAAGGATTTTTTTTTAACTGACATGCGTATTGAATTTGTCTTTCAAAGTTTTTTTTTTAATAAATATTCTACGCAACTATACAATATTGGTGCAAGATTATTTGAACCCAGTGACACTCCAAATAAAATTTTGATCTGATATAGTTATCTTAAAGAACAAGTTTCAAAAATTATCCTTAAGAAGTTAATTATACTCTCCGATATTTACAAAAAATCCGTTCAAAAATCATATCAGGCAAAGCTCAGAGGGCTCAGACTTCAGACATATATTCAAGTGAGGGCTTATCGTCAAAAATCACCCCTGTACCTACCTGATCATCTGTCAAAATAATAGGGTAGATAGCAAAATCCCGCCTGCCATTCCTTTGTAAAACATAGCCGGATGCAGGAGTTTTCCCTCATTATAAAAGAATTATTTCCAACAAGGGGAATGCATCAACTTAGAACAAACGTATTTGAGAAGATTTTAAGATGTTTAAAGACGTTTGTTCAGTTCGTAAATAATAAACAACGTAAGATACTCGATGTTATTATTTTAAATTTAAATGCATATATGTATAGGCATAATTTAAATATATATTATATACATTATAAACAATTTTGATCCTATGTATTCTTCGTCCATCCTCTGTCCTTTGTCCATTTGGGGAGAAACTACAACATAGCCAAGCAGTAATCATCAGCAGTAATCAGCTAACATTATTTATTTCACTCAATTTCTTGTCACTTTATTACTAAAAACAAAACAGGTCCGAACTCCATTCAATAAGTAAAGAAAGAAATAATGTTATTATGGCAACAGTATTTCTTGAAATGTGGGGTAACCGCCAAATTCATCGCTTTAACCGAACTATTGGTTTTATTTTATTAAGCGTGCGGAATAATTTACCAACCTTAAAAAGGACCTAGGTATCGTATTCACTCCTCTGTATCTGAACGAAATACTCCATCGAAAAAAAAACAACAATTACAAAAAGTTGAAACACAGTGAACAATTCTTTAGAATCTCATAATATGCGAATAATCATAAATAATACAATTTAATTAATAAACACAAATTTGTTTGTAACAGACATCTAAATTCGTGATATATGGCAGAAGTAGTGCTACCGAAAACAAGCCTATATCTGACGTAAACAATACGAAAAACTTTATACGCCGCCATCGTTCAAGAAATTTGATTGTAAGTCTAAGTGGCCTTAAAAGAAATGCCGCCGCCCAGTCTAGCCTGCTACGGAAGACACAACATCGTTGAGACCGAACAATAAAACTTCAAAGGCATTGTCTTGTTCAGTACGGTCTTGAAAAAAATTTGTAGCTGCGCCAAAGTATTCATTAGAAACAAATTCATTCTCTTCTCTGGCTGCTTCGAACCGACCTTAGAAGCCGGTCCTTACGGTCATTTATGCAGTATAAAGACAACTCGCAGATGCTACCTAATAAAACTATAACTTATTTTCAATTCATATTCTAACAATCTTGTAAAGAATCCATCATAAAATTATATTAAAAAATATATTTAACTCGAATACGAATATCGAATAGTATGTTTCGTTTTGTATGTGTCTTCTTCTTTGACAAGCCTAGATTTTAACACAATGCTGACGGACGACGAGATATCTCTTTTTTCGTATAGTGTCGTCAGGGTTCGTTGTAATGATGCCACGGAGTTGCCAAGTGATAGACAAGGGTGCGTTTAGCGCAGTGACAAGTGGCAATAGATATAATAATACCTACATGTCTCACTAAATATCGTACTGAACAATTTTTTTAATTGACATGTGTATTGAAAAATTTGTCTTTCGAAGTTTTTTTCTTAAAATAAATGTTTTACGTAACTATACAATGTTGGTGCAAGATTACTTGAACCCAGTGACACCACAAATAAAACGTTGATACCTCAGAGCAAGTCATTTAATAGAAATTCGTGTGAAAATTATATACAAAACGTGCGAACAAAACGATAGCGTGACTCAATTCACCGCCATTTAATGCCTAGTTGAAGTGTCCTTTTTTTTTCATATTCTAAAGTTAAATATTTTGACATATGGTCGCTCAGTAACATTGACAATGGTTTTTTAACCACTAACAAACCATAACTAATTTTAAAATGTTTTACGCAAAAAAAAAGCTGGGCACGGTTAGCGATAAAATGTCTGATCCGCAATGTGTAAACATTAAAAGCAGCAATAAGATAAAAAAATACATTACCCAGTCCATTGCCAGTTATTAAACCGCCGAACAGTGATTTTAAGAAGTACTGTGTTCCAATTTGAACCAGTAACTGGCCACAGAGATAAAACGTCTTAAAGGGCAGGACGTTCCAGTATGAAGGACAATATAAACCGATTACTGCCCATAGAGATATAACATCTTCAATCTGTGATGACGAACACAGGGCAGGGCCAAGTCGATACTCTCATCTGACTCATCTTGTCGTTCTCAGACTCATCATACTACGAGCAAGAGAAAAAGAGAAAATAGAAAAGTCAACATACGATTAATCTGCTTTATTCGAGCATACTACTCTTCCTATCGGTCAAGCCGAAAGCGTGACACAACTAAGTGTGACGATCACCGCATGGCGCCTATTCTGGTCCCGGCGTGAAATACCCGAGAATCGAACGTATTTCACGCCTCCGATCCTTCCATTCTTTTCCCATTCAAGAACTATCGAAAGTGTGATTTTTTTCCCGAGCTACGAACAGTTTGCGACGGACCACCGACGCTATGAGACTGAGCGGCGCGTGAAATTGCATTTTGAACGGTCATTAACGTACTGCCATTTTGTATTTGGCTAATCGTCCCTCGGCTTTATTCTTGACCTACGTTCGATATAACTGATCGCTGCTGCTCTCTAATGCATTTGTTTTTATGGACGATGCTTTAGAAATTAGTTTGATCACAACAACGTAATGTCAATCAGAACGTACCGAGTCCTGCACTCAGTAGGTTCTGTATGGCTTAGAGATATGTTTAACAATTTCGATCTCTTTACCCACTGATTGCGCGGGCCAAACAGTACTTAATTTGAAGTATATTTATAATTTTATACGATTTAATAATTTTAAGGCACATATAATACTCACACAACATATATATTCTTTTTGGTCCATCTTAAAGAATTTTAATACGTGTACGAGTGTCATTTGGTAAGCAACAGTCTTTAAATTGTAAGAATTTATAACTGCTTGACAAACAGAAGAGACAGAAATATATCCATACTAACTCTGTGTGTGTAAAGTGAAATTTGCACATAACTTGACTGTAGAATGACTAATACTAGACTTACTTTAGTTTATTTGTTTACTCGGTTAAAAACATATTTAGTAATAAAAATAGATGGGTCCTAACCAGGGCCGTAATTAAATGAATGATGGGTCTAGGCTTTTTTGCTTATGAATCCCTTCCACATTTTTAAGTTTGTAAATCACGTGAAAGACAACATATGTATATGTTGGTATCGCATTAATACTGCGATACCAACATATACATATTCAACACATTTAAGATTAAACCAAATTCAATTCAGATAAATTTATTTCATAATAGTTCACATTCAATCGATCCTAAGCAAAACATTTTTATGTTTGTTTATTAGTCATATGCGTATAATTTCCCCTTATTTTTAGTTCAGAGTTGGTGTTCACTGTTGGAATAGTGTAATTTTAATTTTGCTAACAATTTGGATGTAGGTCCGTCTGGATCTTGAGGGCCATAGACTGAAGCCTCGTTGGCCTATAGGAAGATCAGGCCCTGGTCCTAACCTCCAAACTTCCATTTGATCGCAATTTGTGACAATGTGAACTTACACAAAACCGAGACCCGCCTCGTAAATTGTACGTCCTGTCACAATCGTCAGACGTTCTTAAGAGGCACTTTAACTCCTATTATAAATAACAACGGTATTTTGGCGAACACTTCGAGGTGGTCTTTGTGCAATCGCAGCACCGTGGGGTTTCAAATATAACTTAAATTAGCCTCCTTTGTCCCCGACTGTCCTTTGTGCCGGTCAAGGTGGCGGCGACTGCCTAGCGGTCAGCTTTCCACGTCACATATTGATTTATTTTCTAAACGATGCTGTGGCACGTGTTATGGCCTGAGAGCAAACGCATTTTATTAAATCTCAACCGCAGTTTCGTTTGTGTGTGTGAGTTTTTTTTTTAATTTCGTCCTTTATAACCGTTCTCCCTTTGTAACCTCCTTTTCCTCCGTTTCCTCGGACTTTTTTATGGAGGAGGAGGATGGAAACAATAACTGCCGCCTATGAACAATTGCAACGTCGAACGAAGAGCTTAAGTGACATTCCGTCCACAATAGAATATTATCTTTGCCATCCGCAAATCATTACAATATGAAAAATTGAGAAACAAACGAAAACACTTTCGTGACGATATCTGTATGAATTTGATGACGTAAAATGACTTTACTTTCTTTGTTTTGGTAAATTTAATACCGGCCTATAGCAACGCAGTATCACACATAAGCTGTTTTGTTCTGCGCTGGCCTTATCACCTAGACACCACACACCTTCTCTACAGTAATAATGTTAATGATATTACCCATCAAACCGGAACAAGGTAGTGCATACACATTGCACATTGGTAGAATAACTGGCAATGAAATGTTACCACCCCAAGTGGCCTGCAATCCCTGCCACTGGGAACTGCTTATTATTACTTTGTGTACATTTAAGTATAAGCCGTGTCCAAATTAATTGTTACAATCCTTTTCGTTTAATGTCAATTTTGTAACAAATCTCACTTTTAACACTTTGATTATTGTCTGGCCCGTTGGTATAGTGGTGAGTACTCCTGACTGCAAAACCAAAGGTCGTGGGTTCGATTCCAACCCAAAACAAAATATTTGTGCGATGAACATAAATAATAATGAGAGAGATGAGGTGTTAAGTATATGTTTACACATAAATAAGTATGTATATCAGTTGTCTGATTAGTATAGTACAGGCTCTGCCTAGTTTGCGATCAAATGGCCATATGAGAGATATCCCATAAAAAAAACGCTATAGTAAGGTAAAAATATCTTGTGTCAAAAGAGCCTTTTACATATCCAAACTTTAGACGGAAAAGCGACCAGATCCGGAAAAATTATTTGTTGATTAAATAAATATTTGTCCCGGATGGAAATTGATCCACGATCTGCGAAGCTGGAGCCAATAGCATAGCAAAAATAGTCTCTAAGTAGAGGCTAACATTAAAAGAGATGGGTAGTCAGTAACTACTTTTATTTTTGGTTGACGTTGACTTTCAGGCGTGCCTAATTATTTAATCCCAAGCGACTTTATTTCAAGTTCCTTGTGGAAAGTACTAACAGCTTTCGGGACTACAAACTCATTACAATCACCGTTGACCACCCCTTATAGTTAAAAGGCGTGATGGCTTGTTTAGCCATCCGCCGTTTGTAAGCGACGTCGTTCGCGCTCTAAGTGCACGCGTGCCTCTCAACAGTGGGGTCCGTTTCAAATAGTGCTTTGACAGTGCCGCTTCACAAGTGCCAGTGTTGTCGCTATTCTAATGTATATAGACCCAACGCTGCGACCTAAGCCTTGATTTAGGTAGAATCTAAGCCTCGATTTAAGCTCACGTCTCGACATGGTGTAAATTTAAGTCAGAGTTACGATGCCTCCAAAAGCTTTTCGATAGACGATAATGACTTTACTAATGTGGCTATTAATTAAACATAAATTAAAATAGATTTTTTTTAATAGTATGCATACCGCATTTAGGGGAGGGTATCAGGGGCTAGTGCCTCGAAGCCTCCACAAAAGAGGGGCTCCTGACAATAGATACTTGGAAACATTTTTTTTTTCGTCGACTTAGAAAATTTCGACGATTTTCTATGAGGTCGTGGTACTTACCTGGTTCGAGCCGGCCTATTCAGCAGCAATGGGAGCTGCTGCGTGGCTATATAACCGAATAAATTTATATTTCTAGTATGTATTAGTTGTATCAAGGCACATAACTAGATTTAGTGAGAGTATTCGATTTCATATATCTATATTTGTCTTTACCTCACGGTGTTTCTACCTTGCCACATGTGTGCCTTGCCACATACAATCATGTTAATCAACAGTTCTATTTTCTAGAGTGCTTAAATCTCATCTGAATTAAGATTTAAAAAAAAATCATTGAGAGGACCAGGAAGAAAAATTGCGCGAGTCTATAATGCAACTTTATTCGACTGATATGTTTTTATCTTTAGATCTTTTTACATTATTAGCTTTCTTTACTATGGCAGAAAATGAAGACTCGATTGACGCAGTTACAGAGTTATACAGTCTCTTGATAAGTGGCATGGGTTCGATTCCTTATTAATCAAATATCGGGTTTGGGGAATTATTGATTGTGAAATTAATGTATGTTTAACCTTCCATCACAAAATGACGTAGTGTTATAGTGGCTAGACAATTAATAAGAAAAATGTTAAGAGATAGATCTTGAATGATTTTCTAGTGTTACTGCC